>CABHPH010045635.1:18692-36652 GCA_902168325.1 Peromyscus nudipes | reverse complement strand
CCTCTATGTTTAATATTGTGGCTGTCCTGTTCTCTGACCCCAGATAAGTTTATTAGCATACACAATATTTTGGGGAACACAATACCCCCACATTTCCTCTCTTTTTGTCTAAAATTAGAAAAGCTTATAACTAATACAAGAAAAACTATATCCAGTAGGTATATACAGTATACACAGTCAAGATTACATTAACTATGTCTAGTCCATTAACATTTGACAGATTCAGATAAAAAACTCCATTATATATTAACAATGTCCAGTCCAGTAACATTTGATAAATTCAGACAAAAAATTTTTTCATTACTTATCTTATTGAAAACAAGTAGTTCCTTTTTAAAAGTAGATTCCATAATCTCCCTTTTTATCTTATCATATCCATATTCTCTCTTTTTTCTTTTCATAATACATTCAGTAGTCTACCTTTTGTCATTTTTATATCTTCCCCTTTTTCTTCAGTGTAGATTCAGTGATCTACCTATTTATCCTATTATTTCTTTATTTTTTTTCTGAGTAGATTCGATGATCTATCTCATATCTTATTCTCTTTTTCTTTTTGCTTTCTAGGGGTGAAGATATCTTTAGGGAATCTTGAAAAGAAAATTTTTGGGTTAATTGTCAAGTCCTGTATCATTTGTCCAGTCTCTGCATAATAGGAAAGTTCAGGGCTTGTCACAAGTCCTTGCTCGAGTAGTCTGTCAGGCTGGATCATCTCAGCTAGCCATCTCAAAATTGTCCCAAACAATTTGTACTCCAAAGTCGATCTTTCCTTGGTGTTATTCAGCTTAATAGCTTTACCATAGTCCATGTAGAATCATCATTGTGGGATCCTGTCGTCTTTTTGAAGATTTCAAAGTCACTGTTAGGCGTGGTCATGGTTCCCTGCAGACATTTTTTCTTTCTTTCTTTCTTTCTTTCTTTCTTTCTTTCTTTCTTTCTTTCTTTCTTTCTTTCTTTCTTTCTTTCTTTCTTTCTTTCTTTTTCTTTCTTTCTTTCTTTCTTTCTTTCCTTCTTTCCTTCTTTCTTTCTTTCTTTCTTTCTTTCTTTCTTTCTTTCTTTTTTGTGCCTCCTCTGTGGTTTGGAGTAATCACAGTCTGATAAATGTCTGTCTCTTGGAACCACGAATGTTCTTCCCTAGAAGAGAATATCTTCACAGCAATTTCTCCCCACCATTTGTCTTGCCAACCTTTTTCAAACTGACCTTTGCCGATGTTTTCTTGTAACACGATGGTCCTGGCAATTCTTCTCTGAACCAGCAGTAGTAAATCCTTTGTCCCAGGTAGCAGCATCATTGTAGTAACCAACACGATGAGAAGAAGCCAGCAACTCGGAGCAGCAGCCGCTGCCTCCATAGTTCCACTGCCACTGTTTGTGGCCAGGTTCCGGGCCGAAACTTCTCCCAAGCCTCCTAGGCCGGCCTCAAACTCAGGATCCTCCTGCCTCTGCCTTCTTCAGTGAATCCAACCAGTGTGCTTCACCACAACTGGCTGAGTGTAGCTCGGGCCTGAGTTGGGGCTCACAAGGCCACAGCTTTTTCATGAATTCATACCACGAACGTTGGGCGCCAGATGTAGCAGAAGTCTTAAAAGTTCTTATTAATAAAATCAAACCTGAGCCAGGTATTGGGGTGAACACTGGAAGGTCAGAGAGACAGAATAAGCCACAGCTATCTCACCTCGCTGAATCCTCGGCTGGTCTTGTTTCCTCAGACTGGATGCCCCGAGCCCTCATCCAGAATGGGTCTCAGCTGAACTACTGCTAGAAGCCTGAATGCTTAACCAGGCCAAATGCCTCTCCAGGGCAAATGCCTCTAGTTTCTGGTCCTCACGCTTTATATACCTTTCTGCTTTCTACCACCACTCCCTGAGATTAAAGGTGTGGCTTTCTGGGATTAAAGGTGTGTATCACCGTGCCTGGCCGTTTCCAATGTGGCCTTGAACTCACAGAGATCCAGAGGGATTTCTGTCTCTGGAATGCTAGGATTAAAGGCGTATGCTACCACTGCCTAACCTCTATGTTTAATATTGTGGCTGTCCTGTTCTCTGACCCCAGATAAATTTATTAGCATACACAATATTTTGGGGAACACAATACCCCCACATTGAGAGATAGCTCAGTGATTATGAGTGTTTCTCATTAATGCAGAGGACCAAATTTGGTGCCTAGCACCCCTACATCAGGAAGCTCACAACTACCTGTAACCCCAATTCCAGAGTATCTGGTGCCTTCTCTGGTCTCTGTGAGTACTGGCACACAAATGTATGTGCACGCACTTGTGTGCACACACACAAATACACACACACACACACACAAAGAGAGGGGAGAGAGAGAGACAGACACACACAGAGAGAGAAATAAAAGTATCTTAAAAACAGAAACATGCTAAATAAGGAAATAATAAAACTGTTTTATATGCCAAAAAGGAAAAACAGAAAATAGCTTAGGATATAGCTCAATGCTGGAGCACTTATCTGTGCATATAATGCATGTATAAAACCCTAGAGTTAAAGCCACTATTAAGAGAGAAAAAGGAATACTATGATGGCTGAGACACACGATTAACGAAGCACAAGTCTGGGTGTATTTCTTAGCTTCTTTATGAAGAAGATGAGAAAGGTGATCTAACAAATGGCTATATCTGCTGCACTATGCCTGGATTCAAATTCTAAATAGACTCCTGGGAGGTGAGAAAACTGTGCAAGGTGAGCCTGGCCTAGAAGTAGGTCATTGTGTATGTGTTCTCAGAGGGCACACCTTGTTCTGATCCCTTCCTGGTCTGCCATGCTTCCTAACCACCACAATGTATACTTCCCTGTTCTACCGCACCCTTCCTGCCATAAAGAACTAAACTCAGTATTTTGGTCACAGCAATAAAACCAGAACATATGCAAGACAAATTACAGATCTGGAGATCAACCTCTGCACTGTTTTATATCAAGGTATAGTCATATTTGTCAGAAATGTTTAATACTTATAAGCATACCTTAAACTATTTCTGTGTTTAAACAATCTTTCTATTGATACCCCCATAATATTACTCATGGTTGGGGTTAAGATTTGGTGTTGCTGTGCTCTTCACCTCATTGCAAGAATTACAAATAAAAGCCCACACATATTTTCAAAATTAGCAAAGAAATTTTATTCACATCAAAGCAACAAAAAACAGCAGAACACACTGCAAGTGGGGCGCAGACAACTGAAGATATTCAGGGGCCCCAATTATTGTGTGTGACTTCCTTTGATGAGGTTCAGGAGGAGAAAGGGAAGGCTGACATGTTGTATTTACATTAAAATCTCAAAAGTAATTTAAAAAAAAAATCTGGTTAAGAGCCGGGTGCTGTGGATATCACTCTGTATCAATAAAGCGCTGATTGGCCGGTAGCCAGACAGGAAGTATAGGCGGGACTAACAGAGAGGAGAATTGAGGGAACAGGAAGGTAGAGGAGAGACGGCCCGGAGCCGCGGCCAGGAGAAGGAAGATGTAAGGTACCGGTAAGCCACGAGCCACGTGGCAAAGTAGAGATTAATAGAAATGGGCTAAATATAAGAGTAAGAGCTAGACAATGATAGGCCTGAGCTAATGGCCAAGCAGTTTAAATAATGTAAGCGTCTGTGTGTTTATTTTATAAGTGGGCTCGGAGACTGGCGGGACTTGGGAGCTGGAGACTGGCGGGTGGCAGAGATTTGTCCTGACTGTGGGCCCAGCAGGAAAACTCTAGCTACAGCCGGGCAATGGTGGTGCTCACCTTTAATCCCAGAACTCGGGAGTCAGAGCCAGGCAGATCTCTATGAGTTCAAGGACAGCCTGGTCTACAGAGTGAGATCCAGGACAGACACCAAAACTACACCGAGAAACCCTGTCCCCCCAAAAAAAATCTGGTTAAGGAAGCAAAAGCTATATTTAGCCTTTCAGCTGTTTAGAAACATTCATCTACCTTCTTTTGAGGCAAAGAAAATAAATACCTCCATTGCTGCAAAATTTATTAAGACTACGCTTTATCTCACAATCTGTGGGAAGTGATGAAAAGGTGCCGAGTTGGGAGAGAGGACAGAATGAAAGAGACAATTCCATGTCCTGTGGTTATCATCCTCTTTAGGAAGATTTGGTTGGTGGACGCTTAATCAACCAGCTAAGCTAAGGACACAGATGTAGTTAGAAAACAAAAACAAAAACAAAAACAAAAACAAAAACAAAAAATCAAACAAACAAAAAAAACCTGTTCAATATGGTTTTTTTGTTTGTTTGTTTGTGGTTTTTTTTTTTGTTTTTTTTTTTTTTTTTTTTGGTTTTTTTTTTTTTTTGGTTTTCCGAGACAGGGTTTCTCTGTGTAGTTTTGCGCCTTTCCTGGAACTCACTTTGTAGACGTGCACCACCACCACCCGGCTCAATATGTTGTTCTTAACACAATACCAAGACATAGGTTCTGGTTATCTCGCTGGGACATACTCTTTTCTCTGGTAAATTAGTTAAATGTCCATGGACGCATTTTCCCATCTATAGAGTGGGTTAAGTTATCAAATGATAGAAAATATCCTGCCTGGCACAGAGAATTTTCTTAGTAAATTTCAGTGAAATTCCAAAGGGAAAAAATTTAAAGGACAGAAGGGCAAGAGTATCAAATGTAATTTTAAAAAAGGAAATGTCCTACAAGTTGAGAAAATACTGAATTTGACCATTGAAGGGCCACTTGAAAATTCAAAGGTACAGTTTCAGAAGACTGAGGAAGGTCAAGCTGAGAGACTGTAGGAGTTTACAGTATTTGAGGGAGAAAATTCCCAGAATGCCAAATGGGCATTTCTTAAAAATCAATACTATTAATCATTTTGCAAAGCTATTGCCAAAAGAGAAAAAAAAATCCTTCCACTGCCTTGTGTCCTCAGACGGTAACCTATCTGCCCACTAGCATTATTTACATAATCACAAACAATTAACGTTTTTGCCTAACACAATAGTTGTGTAATACATTTAGAAAAGATCTAGTCAGTACCTATGGCTCAATCCTTGTGTGTTTGCTGGTTAGTTTTTATGGTCAACGTAACGTCACCTAGCAAGAGGAAATCTCAGTGGAGGAATTGCCTAGATCAGATGGTCTGTGGGATATTGTTTTGATTACTAATTGATGTAAGAGGGCACAGATGACTGTAGCTGTACCATCCCTAAGCTGTTGGTCCTGGGCGGCACAAAAATGTTAGCTGCACACAAACCTGAGAAAGTGAGAGATCTAGGAAGTGAGCAAGAAGGTAACAATCCTCCCTGGCTTCTACTTTGAGTTCCTGCTGAAGGTCCTGGCTTGCCTTCTCTCAATGATGAGTTCCAACCTGGATGCTTAAGATCAAAGCCCTTTCTGCCTCGTGTTGCTTTTGATGAGAGCTTTTCATCACAGCAGGCAAACTAGGACAGTATTTAAAGTTGAGAACACAACCCACCAATCTCAGAAGCTGGATGTATTAAGACTAACCGAAATGAAAACATTTAAGAAAGGTGTACTGATTTTAAGAAATAATTTGGAAATATTAAACCTGTATAAATAAATAAAATGTTGAGCTTGTCCTTGATCACCAACATGATAACTGCATCCTTCATATCTAGCTTCTTGCATTCTAATTTTTAATCACATGACCTGATTCCTATAAAACAAATGTCTTTTAGAGAAAAAAATAAAATGGTCCTAAAATTAAGAAAGTCTAAATTTCTTCTGCACACTAGGGCATTTATTTTATGCCCTATGTCATTCTATTTTATTTTCTTCTGGTTCTGAAAATACCATGATGGCAAGATTTCTGAAAGAAGGTGGACATGATAAAAGGGAATGTTAGAAAACTATCCATCAACTGACCAACATCCTCTTCAGAAATAAAGGAGAAAAACGCATGGTTTCATTTTAGCTACAGAACTGAGACAATTTCCTCAGGACACAGAATCCCTAAACTCTCTGCTCTAAGTAATCAGTACTTTTGTAATTATGTGAAACATTATAATTAAATAGTTATCACATATGTGCATTACATTGAATTCAAACTCCTAGTTATGTGATAAGTATGCAAAGTCCAAAGAAGATAACGAAGTTATAAATAATGAAAGATTGAGGAGTAAGGAAAAACAACCCATAGGAAGTATGACAGACTCTAACATGTAGCAAACCCCACATGCACTTGTCTGTCTAAGGAAGCTCCACAGCTGCAGCTTCTGGGTACAGGAAAACAGGACATTGGACTGTGCTCCTTCATAAGAATGGCCTTGCAAAAGACAGATAACTGGAAATGCCTGATTATCTCTCCATTGGGAAGAAGAAATGGGGATTTGTGTATAATCTTTTCATCTTCACAAACAAAAACTTGGGACATTTTCATTTTTCTTTGAATGTTAAACTATTCTTTGGGGAGTTTCTTTCCTGGAGAAAATATAAGACTGAATGTTACATTTTTTTTAAAAGTCAACTCAAGAAATTTTGACAGAAAACATGTATACAAAAGGTCAAATGTGCTGCAGTGAAATCTGGATGATTGGACAGGAAACTTGTCTCATAATTAGGGAGGAGTCAATGGAGATTTTCTTCATATTTACAAGTAAGTATGTTCTCTCTGGATCCTAAAACACTGAATAATGGGCTACTGATATTATTTTCTTGGAAATAAATGTGATGCCATTTAACTCAATGCCAATGTTAGAAAAGTTAACTCGTGGGAAGACAGTGATTCTTCGTGGATTCATTAAACTATAGCTGGCATTTCAATAGATCCACTGCCTATGTGCCTAGAATTCACATGAACATGTACACAGGACAGGAAAGCTGCAAAGGGGAGGAAATACACAGTAAAGTCTGCTGTGTCACTCTGGCACGGGGTACAATGATGAAACCACGAGTCTATTCTGTTGCTGAGACACCTGTAACACCAGTTCAAGGTTTGATTTGAATTTTTGTACTATAGAATTCACCCGCCACTGAAAAACTACTTTGCCATTTGCTTCTAAATCTCTTGACATTTAAAGGTTTTATGAAGATTGCCAGATTTATAATAAACCCTGAACTTCAATAGAAGGAATTTTTAATCATTTTGGGGCAAATGGTGTGCAGAAAATTATCTTGTAACTGGAAGCAATACTTTTAAATGCAATATTTTTATTAAATCTTTGAGAATTTCATACATGCATGCAATGTGTTTTGATCATATTCACTCCCAACTTTTCCCATTAACTCCTTCTGGGTCCACCTTCCAGTCCCTCACCATATTCCCAATTTCCTATCCCTTTTTGTTATAGATGAGTGAATCTAAATCGTGCTGCCATATATGCATGGTGTTGGGCCACCCAGTGGAACTTCTCTTTAGGCCACACCCCTAAAGAAAACTGACTCTCCATACCCTACTGTCACTACTTCCTTAGCTAGAAGTGGAGGTTTGTGAGCCTCTCCCCTCTCCAAACTGCAGTATTGTCTGGCTTGATCTTGTGCAGGTCTTAATAGGCAGCCACGGTTGCCTATTGCCTTCTGCCTAAGGGCAGAGGTTCTGTGATGTTCAAGTGGAACTCTTTCATTGAGGTTCATCCTGATCTCTGTCTCTCAGGCTCCTTCCCCTATCCCATGATATACCCTAAGCATTGGAGAGAGACTATGTAATACACATGTCCCATTCATGGTTGAGTGCTCCGTAGATACTCAGCAGATACATTTTGACTCACGGGTTTCTAAATTAACAGTTGGCAACTGGCATCTATGTGCTCCCCAGTTATAGATTCTCGACTATGTTTACAATTCCAAACAAGTCTATGTTTTCTCCTATGAAGCAGGCCTTAAATATAACCAGAAAGTGATTGATCAACCCCTTGTTCTGTGAATGAAAAAAAAAAAGAAATCAAAAAAAAAGGACATGACTGCTCCTAGGTATGGTGGAGAAAGTTTATTGTTGATAAAAGGAAGAGCATAGCCAGAGGCAGGGGCATCTTGGAGAGTCCAGAGTGGACTTGACCCTGAGCCATGTGAGGAGATGGGAAGAGGAGAGGGAATAGGAGCCACTGACAAAGTGGGGCAGCTTGAGCCAAGATACTGACTGAGAGTGTGGCATAGCCCAAATAGCTGGATTATGTAGGGAAGGGCAGATGAGGGACAGGCAGCCCAGCCTCTGGACTGGAGAAATTTAGTGTAGGAGGTGGGGTATGCCGGCCATACCCTGTAACAGGTAGGGACTCAGGGATACTGGGGGAACCTGATGGCCAGGTCCACTTAGATCTGTTAAATAGGCACCTCAGCTGTGTGTCCTAGAGATTGAGACAACATTCTGCAGCAATTTCATCCCAGATAAAAAAATACCATAATAGAAGGAATCTTGTTAAGCCACCACACAAGGGTTCTTCCAGCACAAAGGCATCTTGGCAGATGGGAGCCAAGAAATAACATAAAGTCACACCTTGCAAGAAATCTCACACAGACTTATTGGGGAGAACAGGATGGTGGCTGCCTCCGAGCAGGAAGAGAGACAGCAGGGGATTGGGCAGAGGGGAGGGCTTTTATAGGTTTGTTTTTGAGTATGCATAGAGAGCTATTGGAAAAGTAGAGCATGGTTGAAAGTGCTATTTGGTCTTAACATGGAGTTATGGGGACAGGGATTTCCAAGTGTCAGGAGCTCCAGGTCAAGGCAGGGGGAGGGTGTTCTTTCCTTGGCCCTCTCTACCTACCCATGGGATGCTCTACAGAGAGACAGATGGAACATTACATTCTTCAGGGCAGGTCTTTAAAACTAAGGATGTAAACAACTCAAATTTTCAGGAAGCCCCTGAAACTGACCAGATGTACTAGTACCCCCCCTCAAACTTATATGAATGGTAAGAACTGTGGAGAGACACTTTCAAACTGACCAAGCTATCTAGAAGAGGCTCACACTAACTGATGTGCCCAGAAAAGACATTCTCCAACCTGTGAAACTGCCCTGAAAGTTGTTCCATTGGCTTCAGGTTTCCAGGTTTGTGAGCCATCACTCATGCTGGGGTGGATTTCGGGTGATATAGCTGTCTCTGATTCATTTTGTTCCTGTAATTAACTCTTCAAACATACCCCTGTAACAAACCCTGATAAACCCATTGATTGCCCAGTTTGGTCTTGGTGGCATCCTTAATTTGGTATATCATTGGTTCCCTATTTGAGTGGAAAAGATATTTCTATCCTGCCAAGAATAGTGTTACACAATATCCCCATATTATTTGTGTTATAATTACACTCATAAGCATAACTTGCCTGACTAGTCATTACTGAAGTTAGCATAGTGTGGTGGTATTGTGTTCTCCAAAATATTGTGTACCCTAATAAACTTATCTGGAGTCAGAGAACAGAAAAGCCACTAGATACTTAGGTTAGGCAGTGGTAGCACACGCCTTTAATCCTAGCATTCCAGAGGCAGAAATCCATCTGTTCAAGGATACAGCCAAGCATGGTGACTTATGTCTTTAATCCCAGAAAGACAGCCTTTAATCCCAGGGAGTGGTGGTAGAAAGCAGAAAGGTATATAAGGTGTGAGGACCAGAAACTAGAAGCATTTGGCTGGTTAAGCTTTTAGGTTTTGATCAGCAGTTCAGCTGAGAGCCATTGGGATGAGGACACAGAAACTTCCAGTCTGAGGAAACAAGACCACCTGAGATGTTGGTCAGGTGAGGTTAGCTGTGGCTTGGTGAGGTTTGCTGTAGCTTGTTCTGTCTCTCTGATCTTCCAGTGTTCACTCCAATAACTGGCCTCAGGTTTGATTTTATTAATAAGAACTTTTAAGATTCCTGCTACAGCATAGTTCACAGATGGCTAAGACTGTTGATAGCATTCACTGCTGCTTTTTGGAGTAGGTATCCAGAGCCACCAAATCTTTTGATTTGTTTTTAAAAACTATACCTAAGGAACACCACAAAACACAGTACATCTGAAAATTACATTTCTATCCCAGGCTTAATCTAAGTCTAACTAGTGATCAGGGAAAATGGAGTACAGATGTGAAAATAATTATGTAAATTCTATGCTATTTAGAGAAGTTTGGATAATAGGTCCAAAATGTATATACATCATTTTTGGTTTTTTTGTTTTGTTTTCTGTTTGTTTGTTTGGTTGGTTGGTTGGTTGTTTGGTTGGTTGGTTTGATTTTATTATTCTAACAGTTGTGTGTCAAGCAAAGAAAAGTTTTTGAGAGGAACAGTGTGTGAAGGTCACATAGACAAGAAACCAGGCTGTGAAACCCAGAGAGAATAAAAACTTCCTATAGCTCTATGTATTCACATATTGCAATTAAATGTTCAGTTAAAAAAATTAACTATTTTTACAGCACAGTACAAGTCTCTTATGTCTGTTACAATTTAAGTATCTTTCTGACCTGACAGAAATTAGACTAGATAGGATTTAAAATCTCTTCTCCCTCTAAACATTGAGAATGGAGATAAGCAAGGTTTTCTACAAGTCAGGATATATATATATAGTATTAAAGTAGCTTTCTAAAGGACTGTATTGATAAGGTGGTGGCATGCACCTTTAATCCCAGCAGAGGCAGGCAGATCTCTGTGAATTCAAGGCCAGCCTGGTCTACAGAGTGAAATCCAAGACAGGCACCAAAGCTACACAGAGAAACCCTGTCTCAAAAAAACAAAAGAAAAAGAAAAAAGAAGAAGAAGAAGAAAAGAAAATGATTTTGAGCATGTGTAGAGACAGCACCAGGCCTTGTTGATTAGCAGTGTCTTCTGGGAAGAGGGAAAGTATTTGTAGTTCATGTCATAAAGCAAGTTTAAAAGCATTGGCTTTGAAATCCTACAATTTCAAACTTGCCACAATAAAGTATCTAAAAACTATGACCATTTTTCTCTTAACCCTTCTTTATTCATTCATTTCATTCATTTTTATTACCACCTATTGTTTGACAAAATAATCAGTTTCATTATGGCATTACCATAAAACTATATACTGTACTTTGGTCATAGTTTTATTGTTGCTCTTCTTTGTTTTTGAGAAAGCATCTCTTGGCTTCCAATTTGCCCTTAATCTCACAGTGTGTTTAAAAATTGCCTGTAAAAAATGTCCTTCCCTCAACTCATGACTTTAGGAAAATGGGAATCTGTCTACCTCAAGATCCAGCTCTACCACTTTTAGCCTTTATCCTACCACAGAGATACTTGCTCAGCCATTTTCATTGCTTTATCAATTCATAATAGCCAGAAACTGGAAACAAGCTAGATGGCTATTAAAAGATGAATAGGTAAAGAAAATGTGGTGCACTACACAATGAAATATTACTCAACCACTAAAACAATGAAATCATAAAATTTTCAGGGAAATGGATGGAATGAGAAAAATTATCCTAAGTGTGATAACAGAGACCCAGAAGAACAAATATGGTATGTATTTGCTTATGTGTGGGTATTTGCTGTTAAGTCAGTGATGTACAAGCTACAATCTGTAGAACCACAGAGGTTAGGTATAGAGTATAAGATGAGGGGGTTGCAGATAGATCTCCACAGAAAAGGAAAATAGATTAGAATAGTTACAGATGGATGGATGGGAGAGGGACTAGAATTGGAGGATCAAGGTGATAGAGAGAGTGAAGAGGGGAATAAGGGAGGGAATATGGGCTAGACAGCTAAAATTTAAGGCCGTTCAAGGGGTAATCTGGAAACCTAATACAGTAGAAGCTTCCTAAAATATATACATGTATGAATTCAATCTAAATGAAATTGCCAAATAATGGGGAGACAGAGTCCCAACTAGACATCTCTTATCACCAAATGAAGCTTTCAGTACCAGAATTGGGTTAAGTAATTGAGTAGTTGACCAAAAGGATCCCATGGGAACCCTCAAACAACCCAAAGACTTTTGTCAAGACTGACAGCAAGGCCCCAGTGCTGAAGAGAACACTCACACAACTCATTGAACATGGTGAAGCCCAGCTGGTGCCTACGTAAATCTTCACTATGTGCTAGCAGCTTTGGTACAAGCAGATATTCTGAGTGCTACCAAAGGGGAAAGGTAAACACCAACCCAGCTACAAACTCTTTGATTTGCAATGATTCCCTGCCTGCCAGTTATACTACTACAAAGGTGAAATAAAGCTTGTGAGAATAACCACGCAATATCTGATTTAGACTAAGGACTACTCCATGAGATGGAATCAATACCTGATATGGCTTGGGTGACCAAAATCCTGAGACTAGCTAGCCCAGGGCCCTTGGGTAGAAGCACATGCTATGTTCTCAAAAAAAAAAAAAAACAAATTAAAACAAATCTAAGCAAAAAAAGCAATAAAATGACTCCTAATAACATTCTTCTGGACTCATAGATCAGTGCCTTCTTTGAGTCATAACCAGAGAAGATTTCTCCTACAGCAGGGGGAAACAAATACAGAGACCCACAGATAGATCTTATGCAGAGAATGAGAGACCTTGGAACACTAGGCCCTAAGTTAGATGTCTCCATCAGTTCCCTCCTCTCAGGTGGAAAGAATCTAAGAGCTGCAGGAGATGGAGGACACCAAGAAAATAAGGCTTCTAAATCACAGGCAGGATTGATACCCTTAGGAGCTCACCGAGACTGAGACAGCATGCACGAGACCTGCATGGGTTTCTGTGAGATTGGGTTCTAGAGTTGAAAGGAACAGTGGAAACAAGCTCCTATCTCTATCCCAGAAGTGATCTCCAATAAACAACAACTTGCAAATGAAAATTTATAGTTTTCTCCAGGGTAATATTTCTGGGGGAACAAAGTACTCTTACAGGTGGGCTGCATACCCAGCAGTAGATGGCGAACAGAAAATGAACTAAACAGCATCTTTGGGGGTTCCTTGTCTCATTATATCACATCAGTGCTTTTCTTTCCTTCTTTACATTTTATCTTATGTTTTATTTTTATTTTATTTTTATTTTTTCCTCTCTTCTCATCACCCAGGTCCTTTTTGTATGCATGATGACTTCCAGTTTAGTGTTCTTGTGTGATTCCTGAGCGTGTGAACAGTCTCTGCATCTGCATCTGTTCCTTGTGCATTTTCTCAGGCCCCTTTCCTTCACTTTATTTGTTTCATCACATTGCAACGTGTTAGTTTCTGTTTTATTTTATTTTATCATTAAAAGAAAGAAAAGGGAAAATAAAAAAAAGAGACAGAACGGCCTTGAACTTCTGCCCTCCTGCCTCCAGATCTTGAGTGTGCCTGTATTGTGCAGTTTTGAGAATGCAACGAGGGCTTTATTCATGCTGTGCCCTTATTGATCCCCAGGATGTCAAGATTTCTTTTATTTTTAAAGATTTGTTTATTTTTGTTTTTATGCACATGGGTGTTTTTCCTGCAAATATGCCTGTGTAGCATATGTGTGCAGTGCCTATAGAGGTCAGAGAAAGTATCAGATCCCCTTCGAACTGGAGTTATAGATGATTGTAAGCTACCATGTGGGTGCTGGGAATCGAATCTGGGTCCTCTAGGACAGCAGCCAATGCTTACCTGCAGAGCCAACTCTCGAGCCCCTACTGAGATTTCTTGAGAAGAAAAGGCTCCTTAAGATTCTATACTATCTCAAGCACTTTTCATGAAGCTAAAAAAAAAATCTAAATTGAAGCAAACTACCACATCTGCATTTCTGGTTTGAAGAAAAGAAATATAATGTAGTCATCTAGTCATCTTAATACTTGTGTTCATAATCATTAATAGGAATAATTAAAAGAAACAAAAACTTTTAGGCCACACTTTGAGAATTCAAATGCTATACTCCTTTCCCATTAAGAAGTTTGGTTCAATGAAAAAAGCCACTTAACGGTGTAATGCTAGATACCTAACCTTATGCTTGCTTCTCTCTCAAGTCACAGAAGCCAAAGTTGTTCCATTCATAACATAATCCTGGATCGCAAAAATCTCCAACTAAGAGCCATAGTTGGAAGAGAACAATTTTTGTGGGGGTTGTGAAACCATTAGTCTAAAAATGCTGTGGACCCAGAGGAAAAGGACTCCATCTATATTTCATGCCTGGAAGAGGAAAGTAGTACAGCTATCATGAAGGAAAAGAAGACAAAGAAAGAAAACTCACGCTTCATTACTCATTCCCAGAACTCCCCATTGAAAACATTGCATCGTCTACCTTTCAGAACATTATTAAAATTGCATGTCCCGTAAACTCTAAAAATTCTTCCAACTGTCCCCTGAACCTCTTTGAATTGTCATATGATCTGGACATATGCAATCTGTAAAAGTTCCCATGTGGCAAATTAGGTATGTATAGGAAGTACATGGGAATTATCTATTTACTAAATATGTGTATGTCTTTTGTCATCACAAGAAAGATAATTAATACACTGATTTTGGAGACATACCAAAAATGTAATGGTAGGATTAGGTTCAGCACTAAAAGGAATCATATGCCCTGCAGTGGCCCTTAATTATTCAAAAGACCCAGTAATCATCTGCATGGAATTTATTAATAATTAATACGTCTACCTTAATGCACTTTAACTGAACATTTTTTGTACATCAAATCATCTACGTTCAGCGCTACTGAAAGTTTTACCAAACTTAGTTGTTATATCAACAGTGGGACATTAAGCTTGGTACTCTTTTTATATTTTCATGGTCCATTTTTGTTCTCTCAACTTGTCCTACTCTCTGGATACCACAGATGTATTAGTAATTTCTATAAAGTATTTTTCTCCTGCTTGATCCTTTCATTATACTCCATATCCATACATTCCCTGTTCTTTTGACTGCCCTACTTGAATAAATAGCTAATAATTGTCTTAAATGTAATACTTCCCAAATTAACTTTTTCTTCAAACTTTGTCAAATGTTTGACAAATGTTTGTCAAAATATATTGACATTCTGACTCCTCTTCCAATTCAGGGCAAAAGTGTGCCACCACTGCTCTTAATGGCACAGATGAAAACTGAATTTGCCATGCTAGGTTCCATGATTCACTTACCTTTCCCATGTCCTGCAGTATACCTAAGTTAGTTCCAGCATGGCCACTTCTCTCCTCCTTCACTGCTACCATCCTAGTCAACATGGTCCCTTGCCCAGGAAACTGCAGTAGTCTCTGGATACATACAAAATGCCAGCTCTTCTCTTTGCACATGTCATCTTCATAAAGCAATCAGAATAGTCTTTTAAAACAATAGGGCAACCCATGGTACTTACCTGAACAAAAACCTACAGTAACTTTAAATTACCTGGAGAGTAAATTCTGAACCATGTATGTGGGAGCCCAGCTGGGAGACTGGCTCCCACATTTTATGAGAGGGAACTCTTGAGGAGAGAAGGATAAGAGATATTAGATAGAAGGATAGAGGGGAGAGAAACAGATGGAAACACAGGATAGCTTTGGGAGGGCCTGGATCATTATCCACTGGCGCCCCCTGTCTCTTATAAAGGGCTATTTATAGGAATGCCAAGGGGTGGAGCAGAAGACCTCCCCCTAGCTCAGCCAAGTGTAGACACTTCCAATCACCTGGTAACCACACAAATGGTCAAGCTATCCTCTAATGCAGGCCTGCTGGAAGAAGCAAGCTCAGATCTCACTAGGAAACCTTTGTGGGCTTCCACACATGTGCCTACAAGGCCCTTTATTATCTTCATTGTGTGGTCTCTAAATCCTCTGTGTTGTTTTTGCTGTCAGCCTCTGCCACAAATTGCAAGTTCCAAAATAGAAAAAAAAAATGCTTTATCTCACAGGTCTACATCCTAGCACTTAAGTTTCTATGATGCTTAGTAACCTGTAAAAGTTTCTGAAAAGATGAATTGGTGTTTCTAAAATATCAGTACATAACATATGAATGTAAATGAGTGAGAAAACACTGCTGATGGTTAAATATTCCATATTTGCCAACTTGCACTCTGCCATGCATCCGTGTTCTCACATAAAATAACAACTATATTGATGAGATCGGTTGTCAAAACTAACACTATTAGGAACACAATTATGTACTTCTAAAACTTGAAACAGATTTTTACCTAGATCTTTTACCAAAATCAATTTTATCACTAAGATTCTTCAAGTGTCTTCTCTTACTTGTCTGTTTGCTTCTCTGGTCAGGGGGATATTTAGTTATATCATTTGTTTGCAATAGATTCTGCTTTGTTTTCATTCTATTTCTTTTTGTTTCAAACAATTCATTTTAACCTATTTAATGTTTTACCTTCAATTAAGAATCTGTTCTTGACAACTTCTATAATTGAGACATAGTTTCCCTATGTTTTCTTGTGAGATAACAACAGTTCTTTTTATTTTAAATTTTAATAAACCTAGAATTTACTTTTAAACATAGGAAAAATGGAGGGTCTAGAATTAGTTCTTCTCTTGCAGGTATTTCAAAGGTGTCACTGTTTTTTCCATCCTGAATAGAATTCATTTATACCATAGGATAGACATTTATCTTTATATTGTGGGTTCCTTTCTTAATTATTCTGCAACATGACCATTTCTACTGATTTATTTTCCTATTCTACATAGCACTGCTATTCCAAGCTGATTTCAGCTACTTTATAGCATATTCTCTCATTGCTTTTCAGGTACTTGGCAGAATTTATGGTTCCACATAAATTTTAAGATCTTCTTATGCCAGTAAGAATCCATGTGCTTTTTAATTGGAATTGCATTAAATTTATGCTAAATTAAAACTTCCCAGCTAAGACTGGATTATCTTTTACATTAATTTGTAATTTATTTTATGTTTCTCAAGAAGATTTTCTAGCATAAGTTGTGTCTTTTTTTTCCTGGATTAACCACTAAGGGCTCTTCAATACGTTTTTGCTCTAGTTAATCAATCTCACTATAGACTTGACAGTGTTTTCCAAACATTGCAAAAGTTGGAAAAAATAATCTTGATTTGTATTTGTATTTTTCTCATTATTTATACTACTAAATTTTCTGATAAATTCTAGAAAGCAGTATAATTTTTCTAGGTTTCATATGTTTTATAGAAGTATAATCCATCAACAAAACCAACCAGCTTTCCAGGATTTACTACAAATATACTAAAACTGTAAGGACTTTCACAGCATAAGTAAAAGTATTGTAATAGATATATCTGTCATTAACTCAAGCAATTCTGTTTTTAAAAAGTGTTGATTTAAGTTTCATATAAAACTCTAAACATCTTTATCTTTTTAGAATTTTGAATACTTAAAATATAAAAGTTGTTCATTTCATAAAAATAAACTAAATACATTATGCATTTATGTGCAAAAATAAACTAAGTGTTATGTGTCCTACAGATGCTTACATCTCATTTCTTATGTACTTGCAGGGCTAAGTATTGTAAGAGGTAAATATTTTAAATTATCACTCTCTGTGTTAGTTACTCTTCTCACTGCTGTGAGAAAATACCTGAGGAAAGTAACTTAAGGTAGAAAAAAGTTATTTTGGCTCCTGATTGGAGAGATAGTCCATCATGCCCAGGAAGGCAACAAGAGTTTGAGGCAGCTGATCATATTGTATCTGTAGTCAGTAATCAGAGAAAGGTGAATGCTGCTGCTCATCTTGTTTTCTCCTTTTTATTGAGTCTAGGAACCCAGTCCATAGCATGGTAATGAGCATATTCACGGTGTGATGTTCTGGTTAAATCTCTCTGAAAACACAGGGGAGCACAGATGCCTTTTCCTTCTACATCTGTGAAGTTGAGAAGAAGGTTTTTCCCTTTGTGTTTGGGTGATGTTCTGTAGCTGTCTGTTAGGTCCATTTGAGTCATAGTGTCTGTTAGCTTCAGTATTCCTCAATTTAGTTTATGTCTGGATGACCTGGCTGTTGGTGAGAGTGGGGTCTCACCAACAGAGTCTCCCACTATCAATGTGTGAGGGAAGAAGTGTGATTTAAGCTTTAGTGATGTTTCTTTTACACGCATGGGTGCACTTGCATTTGGGGCATAGACGCTAAGAATTGAGATGCCATCTTGGTGGATTTTTCCTTTGATGAATATGAAGTGTTCTCCTTGTCTCTTTTGGTTAATTTTTGGTTTGAAGTCTATTTTGTTAGATATTA
>CABHPH010045635.1:0-18292 GCA_902168325.1 Peromyscus nudipes | reverse complement strand
AATGGTTACCCCAGCTTGCTTATTAGGTTAATTTGCTTGGAAAATCTATGAAGTTGATAATCAAGATTAGTTATAGAGACTCAGTAAGTTGAAAAATAAATACATTAAGTTGGGAAGGTTAAGTGGTAGTGTGGGTGTAGGCAAAGTTGGAGGGAGAAAGTCAGGGGCATATTTGATCAAAAAGTTATATTTATGTGTGTAATTTTCAAACAATAAGTTTTTAAAAGCATTACTATCACAGTGATTTTTAGCTATTTTATTTAAATATGATATATATGTTGAGAAATGGTGCTGTAGAATTTTTCAAATATATTTTTACAATTCACATGAATTATTTCTTTTAATGTGTTAATAAAACACTTTATGAATTTAAGTATCATGCAATGCAATCCCATTCTGACACAAAACACCCTAGTATGGCTTTGTGCAAATAGTACCAAGAATTTGGCTACATATTTAGTGATGAAATGCTCTATACCTTCATTTCTGAGCTATAAAGATAGTACTGGAGCAATTTTGCTTCACAAAGAAGATTGGAAAGCAATTCATCTTATTCTGTACTTTGGAAGAGTATAAATGCCATCAAAATAGTATATTAATGAAATTAAAGCTAAAACACAACAGTATTTTCATCAGCTACTAATCCTGTTCTTTATTCTTCTCCCATACAATACATTCCTCTCTCTTCTTCTCCCCGCCCTCCTCCAAACTTCCCCTCTCCCCAGATCCACTGGTCCTCCATTACCCTTCAGAAAAGAGCAGGCCTCCCAGTGATATCAACCAAACATGGCATAACAAGCTACAATAGGACTAAGCACAAACTCTCACATCAAGGCTGAATGAGGCAACCCAATAGGCAGAAAAGGGTCCTAAGAGTAGGCAAATGATCAGAGACACCCCCACTCCCACTGTTAGGAGTCTCACAAACACCCCAAGCTAAACAATCACATCATGTATGCAAAGGACCTAGGTCAGACTCATATTATTGCTGCTTCAGTCCCTGCGAGCCCCTATGTGCCCTGCTTAATTGATTCTGTGGCCTGTGTTCTCATGGTATCTTCGACCCCTCTGGCTCCTACAATCATCCTTCTTCCCCGTCTTCTGTGGGTTTCTCCAAGCTCCACCTAGTGTTTGGCTGCTGGACTATGCATCTGCTCTGATCAGCAGCTGGAAAAAGCCTCTCTGATGAAGATTGGGCTAGGCACCAACAGCTACTAACTTGTAATCAATAGTAAATATATATCATATTAACTATTTGTGGAAATCTATTTTTGAGTTTTCTACTTTCTGTTATTCACATCTTTGGACAGAAAACCATTTGTTTCCTTCTAATTTGCTTTATAATTAGACAGAGAATTGCATGCACTATTCTCCTATAAGTCTTCATCATTTCTCTCAGATCTCTTAGACATTTGAATTTTCACTTACTTGGCTCATTAGGACAATAGTTTCTTTATTGGAGATACCTGAGAGCCAAAATCTAATATATGATAGAAAGGAGGAATGGACATATCTAAAATATGATAGAAAGGACATTCCTGGAATGTTCATATTTCCTCCTGAGGAAGAAGCATAAAGCTTCTGAGATTTCTTATTCCTCTGAACTCTTCAAAGTCCACTCATCCCCAAATTTTTAAGAGATATATGAGGATTTGATGCCATGATAAATACAGAAACAGAAATGATATGAGGTATCCAAAATAACTTTATGAAGGAAGAATATTAGAAAATGTACACTGTTGATTTCAAAGCTTCCTATAAAGTTACAAATATAATGTAAGCAAACACATCAATGAGTTAAGATAAATGCTCAAAGTAGACTTACATGAATACTTATAACTGCTTTCCAATAAATGGTTTGAGACTGATCGAAAATCCACAAAGACATACAAATATGAGGCATGATAAGCATTTCATACCATATACAAAATTTATCTCCAAATACAGGCATAAATATATGACCCCAAATTATAAAACTTCTAAAATACCAAGTAGACAAAAGTGTTTATGACATTAGTTGGGAAAATATTCCTTAGTCATGATGCTAACAACGTGCTCTATAAAACGTGCTCTGGTAATTTCAACCACCTTAAAAGTGAAAAACCACCACTCATCAAAAGACGCTTGTCTTGGTTATTTTTCTGTTGCAATGAATAGATACCATGACAAGGCAACTTACAGAAGAAAGAGTTTACTGGGGACCTGCTTATAGTTTCAGAAGATTGGAGTCCATGACCGTAATGGCAGGGAGCATGGAAACAGACTAGCAGGCATGGAGCTGTCTCATCTAAGCATCCATGGAACTTTCAAAATGTGGCCTCTCACATATGTCAGAAAATCTTATCATGAAATCCTAAAATATTTTGAGAATACACTGTGGAATTCAGGAGTAAAATAGGATACTTTAAAAATCAGAACATTTTGTAGGCTTGCTCTTTTCTGAAAGGAAAGAGAATGGGAGTCGATCTGGAGGAGAGGGGAAGTTGGAGGGCCTTGGAGGAAAGGAGGGAAGGGAAACTGATGTTGGGATATATTGCATGAGAGGAGGATCTATTTTCAATAAAAATAATCAGAGTATGCCTAATATATGAATAAATACCAAACCATGCACAATATACATAGATATTAATCAATTGGCCAGGATGTTTTTGACACTGATTGCATTTACCACAGTTAATATGATGGCAATTACCATGTGCTTTTGCATTTGTAGCTCTAGATGAACTTAATTAATGAGGGGTATTCACTAATACTCATTGCAAACAACCATTTATAATGATATCCTTGAGAATTAAAAGCCTTAATCTTGTCATTAATTCTTTAAGAAGTATATATGATTTGACTAATAAACCCTAGGTACTGATTAAGCTATCTACTTGTATATGGACTTACTTATCAAAAACTCATTTTGATTCAACAGCATCATTAACTCTAATGGTCATTGTCAAGAGTGTGGGTTTTCTAACTATCTTGGCCAACGGCATTAGCATTTTAAGCTCACTGGTTCCCCAAGGCTTTAGCGATTTAGTTTTGTTTTGACAAATTGAAAAGATGTAATGTGATGTGATCATGATTTATAACAGCAACGTTTGAAATATCAAGGAAAATGCCTTAGTTTCTGAGAGAAAAACAGTGAAAAGATTTGAACTGTGGGGCATATATAATGCCATTATCAGGAACTGCTTCTTGTGTATAAATAAACTAAAACATCCAACTATATCAAGCAAAGAGAAACTAGAGAATAACTTTCTTTTAAAAGATAATCAAAAGCCAGATTGGGCGTGTGGCTCATGATAAGCTCTCACAGATCATCTATTAGGACAAGGGTTTGATCCCCAGCACAGAATGAAAACAGTAACCTTAACCAACTAGGAAAAAGTCTTGTTTTTAAGAACTGGAAATTGTGGGGGACTGTTTATGGTTACCTTTATGTGTTCATTTCCTACCATTGTGACAAATACCCAAGAAAAACAAATAAAGGGAATATTAGTTTTAAGCCTACTGTTTCCTAGGTTTCAGAGAGGCCAAGGCAGAGCAAAACAGCTTTCATGATGGAGCAAAGAGTGGGGATGCCTGCACCAGCTGCCTTCTCTTTTGGTCATCTTGTCCCATCCTTGGAACGTTGCTGTCCACAACCAGGCAGAGTCTTGCCCCTGAGTTGATCTTCTCTGTATGGTCCTCACACATATACTCAGAGTGTGTGTTACAATCCCGCAGAGGTTTTCTTAATCCTGTCATGGTGATCCTCAGTGTTACCTGTCACATCTGGAATAGCAAATGGAGGATTTTTTCTTTGTTATTATTACTGAGTATATATTTCCTTTGTTCAACTTTTATAAAATGTAAAATAAATATGTCTCAAACCAGTAATTTCAAAAGTCTCAGAGAAAAGACCTCCTCTGAATGTAAAAATATCTATAAAAATATATTCATTCAAATTAATAAAGACAATTCAAAGAATTATCAAATGTTTAAGAGATGTGGGTGTTCTTTCTAATTCCTTCCATAACACTGCAAGATAAGCAATATCATCTTCTAACTAGGACCAACAGGTCATTCTTCAGTGACAGGATCCTAAGTAGGAAGATCCAGGTCATTAAAGATGAAGACAGAATTGGTAGGCTCAGGGTGTCTTGCACAAGCAATACTTTATGCCAAGCAAGCTTATTAACAAGCACAGCATCTTATACACTATTCCTGGGAGAAAAAAAAAATGAGACAGAGTTAGCACAAAGCCATCATACAAAGGGACAAAGGTGTAAGAAGTTAATCAAGCCATGTTGCAGGAGAGGACCACCAGGTATCTGAAGGCCATCAGAGAATAACACAGTGGTGTTGGGTCTGAAAACTCCAGTCTCTTCCAGGGTGTAAGCTAAGTTTCAAGGAACCAAAACCTTACATCTTTCACAGCTTCAACCCCAGACCTGACCTTGTCAAGTCTATCCCTCGGCAAGGCCACAGAAATGGATTCCTTTTATTCTTTCATCAGAGAGGTTGAGAAAGTCTTAGATCAGCCTGGATCTCAACAATCTTCATTTTGTAGGTTAATGAAATGAAAGTTCGTGCAGGATACAAAATATTCTCCAGATGATAGTTAGATTGAAACATAAGCTAAGCTAAACCCCAATTTTACTCTAATTTTACTCTTCATTTTTTGAATACAACATACTTCTACTCCCTGTTTATATTTATAATTTAATACCTTTTGGATACTAAATCAAATTATGCAAGTACTTTAAATATTTTATAAGGATTAAATATTATATAACACAATGCCTACCTTCAGGAAACTTACGTTGAAGAAAAGTTAAGAAAGTCAGTGAAAACATAAAATGTCAATAATAAAATTGCTGAATAAAAGAACTCTTCCATTATGGAATATAAATACATCGTTGTCTCAATAATAAAATGTGTTTTACCTAAAGATACTTGTATTGATTCAGCATAAGCAGAAAATACACCATAAAACATTTCTTTCATTAAAACATAAATGCATAACACTGTAAATGAATAAGTGCATGCACCCTCTTTTATCTTTCAGAAAAAATTATGAGCTGAATTGTTGGGTGTATATGTTATTCATAATCTTGAAACAAAAGAGATCTCTGGGCAGAGTGCTCTTGCAATTTTGCTTTCAATTATCTAAGACTCTGAGAAGCCACTTGCTGTTTTAACAAAAGTAAACTAACCTAGAACTTGGAACCATTTCTAATTATAAAGTATTGGACTTGAAAAAAGACCCAAATACGAGACATGAATCTATTATTCCCAGAGTCTTGTTTACACCATAACAGAAATGTATCTATTCATCTAACAGTAAGAGTGGATGTTAGAATAATCTTACAGCTAAAGTCACTCTTCACGCAGCATATGTAGGATCTTAAGCCAGTCTACATGCTTTTACATTCCTGCAAAAAAAAATTATCTCAAGATATCTTGGATTTCAAAGACAGAAGCTTTGCAAGGATTACATCTACTTGATTATCTGAGCCTATCAGTAAAAAAGAAAATAAAAAAGAAATAGTTGATAATGGCTTTCTCTTTTCTCTAAACTATATGATACTGATCCTCCGGCTCTTAAAAGCAATCTTTCGGTCCTCTCTTCTGTGACAGCCCCTGAGCCTCAGTTGTAGGGACTATGCTGCAGATGATACAACAGTTGGGACTGAGTATTCCAAAGTAAAATTTTTCTGTGGATTTGACCCAGTTCTGACTATTCATCTGTTGCAAAGAGAAGCTCCTTTGATGAGAGATGAGAACTATACTTAACTGTAAGTATAAGAGTAAGTATTTAGAATACATTTAGAAATTATATTGGTTTAGGAAAATATAGTAGTTGGTTCTCCTCTAGCTATGTTAATAGTTAGTGAGGTTTCCTCTCCAAAAAATAACTTTTGTTGAGATGTTATATTTCAAAATCACACACACACAGACACACACACACACACTTTATTATTAAAAAGCATGTGAAAAAATGCCTCTCTGTAGTATATTTAAATCTAGTCCTACAGTTCATAAGGTTGACTAAAAAATACAAAATACTTAGAGTATAAAGCTATAGATGAAAAGTTGATGTAATAACCATATATTAATCCATTTATTCATTTCAACCAAATAGGTATTTAAAACCTCTTATGAATGCAGCAGTGTGTTAGTTACTGAAATTCCAAAAGAACTTCAGTGTTTAAATGTTGTTCATTCCGTGTGTAAATGGTTTTTCAAAGTACCAACTAAAATAACAAAACAAAGTATTTGAATAATTAAAAAAGAAACTGAAGGATCCAATTTTATAGACAATTTTAATGTCTTAATGGCTATTACATACTACTCTTACTGGTTTATTGACTGAATGAACTATCTAGTGTTTTTTGCAGTTCAAAATCATAAATAAACTTTGACAAATGCAAAAGGTCATTAGCTGCATTAAAATCCCCTAGATCCACCGGGAAATGTTTTCTCAATGGGATATTAATTAATTTCAGAGACAAACATTTCTGTTGATTACCCTTGAGCAAGATGTAAATGTTACAGAACCATCACTGCTGAGGAGATTATGAGTTGTTTGTGAAATAAAAAGGACTGAAATGGACTGGCTTTTTATTTTTTTCTAGAAAGAGGGACATGAGGACATTTCATCTACTTCTAGTTTCGCTTAAGAATGAAAGCAAGGTTCTTAAGAACTTACCAGTTGTAGAAATTATATTTCCATAACTTTTCTCAAGTAATGATTAAGAACATGTGTAAAGAATTTTTGCAGAAGGCTTCTTGACAAATTAGTGCAAAATACCTGGAAACAAACCATCCACTGGGAAATATTCTCCTACATAGGGCACATATGAGCCTCTCTCTCTCTCTCTCTCTCTCTCTCTCTCTCTCTCTCTCTCTCTCTCTCTCTCCATATATATATGTATATATATACATATATGTATATAGATATATATACATATATATAGCAGACATGTGTATATAACCCATAATATCACAACTGTGTGATGTCTATGTTGATGATAACTATCTAGAAACAAATATAATAAGTACCTTTTGTTTTCACTTGTCTGAGTAGTCAAATTTCATAATTTTGTTTAGGATGACTTCTCCAGTGTAATTATTGAAAAAACACACATTGTATCCAATTTTTAAAAATTCAAACCTTAAATCTGGGTAAAAAAGTTAGTTAACAAAGCACTGGATTTTCAAGCATGGCAGCTTCAATTCCACTCCTATAACCTACTTAAAAAGCTTGGTGAGGTGGTCCATGCTCTTTTTTAGTGCTTAAATGCCATTCTGAGAAACAGAAGATCCCTGGGGTGCATTGGAGAGCCACCCTACCTAATTGGTGAGCTCAGAAACTTTGTCTAAATGGCATCTAAGGCTATCATCAGCCTTCCAAACACATGTACATGGATGTGCACACATGCTTACATATGTGAACACACACACACACACACACACGCAACTATGTACACACAAACACAGGTTTTTTTTTTTTTACTTAAAAACTTGATATTAACACTTTGAAGCTTTTTGGCAGTTAGTATATACTTTAATCTCTTCCCATCTCTCTTAGTTAGGGTTTCTATTGCTGTGATAAACACCATGACAAAAAAGCAACTTGAGGAAGAAGAGATTTATTTCTTCTTACAGATGTAGCTCATCACTGAGGGTTATCAGAGCAGAAGCCCACTGCAGGAACTTGGAGGCAGGAATTGAAGCAAAGGCAAAAGTTTATTAGCTTGCTCCTCATGGCTTCCTCAGTCTGCTTTGTTACAGAACCCAGGCCACAAGCCCAGGTTAGCCCCACCCACAGTGGGCTCAGCCCTCCCATATCAATCACTGGTTAAGAAAATGCCCTGCTTTACCCCCTACAACCTGATCTTATAGGGAAGCATTTTCACAATTGAGAGCCCCTCTTCCCTAATAACTTCCATGGTGTCAAGTTGACATAAAAGTAGTCAACATGACACCATATAAGTCTTCATGATTGCCTAGATCATTCAGTAGAGCTGATACTGACTCTGGACTTATGTAAGTTTTATAAAGTAAAAGTTAATCTCACTAATTTTTGTGCTATGTTTTGACATTTTTATACTTGTATACTCCCTAGCATGCAACCCAGAGATATTTCATGTAGGTCCTCAGGAAATTGACCTGAATCTCTAAACCTTATTTTCTTTTATTTTGGAAAATGAAAACATTAAAGATCATCTTTTTTAACATTTAGCATTTTATTATATCATGTGATGTTCTAGGAAGCCTTTCTAGGAGACCCCTCACAGCCAGAGTTAGTTCAATATGTGTACCTTCATTTCCATACAATAAACTTAGTTTATTGTTTTCCACTTGTTAAACAAAAATATACTCATTAGACTCATTGGGCATACATTCTCTCTCACACAAAAATTCCTTCAGGGTTGCCCTGGTAGTGGATACCCGTTATTTTATCTCAATATTTTTCCTGTGGTGGTTTTTGTGGAACTGTAAATCCAGTTCTTCTGTCACCTAGGCTCTATTAGTCAGTACACTTCCAACATAATTTGAAGCAGCTAGGAGAGGAAGCATTTTCTGGGTCATTTGAAGGCATTAGGTAAAAGAACTTAAATTTTTGTTAGGTGACTCTTTTTTACCCATTAAAAGCATCTAGATAGGAAATCATTTCTTCTAAGAAATGAACCGAGTTATATCTGGAATAAAATCATCAAGTACAAAGTTAGCTGTTACCTAGGACCACCATTTTATTGGCTCCATAAAGACCACATGAAAAGCAGCAAATGTGGCCAGCATATAAACAGTATCAATGGAAGGAGGAAAGAATCATGTAAGTAATGTCTGCTAGACCCTTAAACTGAGATATGAATCAGTCACACATCCTAGGTTCCCAGATGTATAAGCAATGCGTTTATCTTTTTTACTTAAGCTAAACTTTGTTGTAGCCAGGATTTGTGATCCAAAGAATTCTGGCCAATAGAAACCAGGAATTGTTCTATATGCTCAGTTTTAGTTTGTTTTAAAATTTTCTCAAATGCCCAAAATAATTTCTATACTCTATGTCATCTTCTATATTTATTGGCTATAATATACAATCACTTTTTGAGCATTTAAATTTTCTCTTTGAAAAAATACATAAGCTTGTCATGGTGTTCAAAAGGCAGGGTAAGAAATTCTAGAGGCAAATGACTAAATCAGTCTGTCATATAATCCGTCTACATCTCTGCTTTGGGATCAACAGTTGGCAGGAACTACCTCATGATAAATTGTCATCAGGCCACAGCAAACAATGATACTTAGACCTTCATATAAAATCATCTTAGGATTATAACTGGACACAGGTTCTGCATCCCTTCAAATCCTCTTGCTTCAATTTTCAGTCCAGCCATTCCTGTTCCCATGGTCCCTTCCATCCCGACTGGTCTTGGAGCCTCTGCCCTCCTGCCAACTTTCTCTGGTATTCCAGGTCTTATCAGGTCTTCTGATATTCATGGATGTGTGAAGGAACTCCCTTATCATTAGAAGAAGCAAAGTTGAAAAGTTCAAGTTACGTGACAAACCCCGAGAGTGGTGCTGAAACCAGTGCTGAGTCAGTTCATTCCCTGATCCTTCCAAACTACTGCTGTTTCCATTCCTTAAAACGTAGTGTCCAAAGAAGACTGTTGAGACTTTAGAGGGACCAATTTCAGTTTCTACAAATGATACTGGATGTTTTTTCCAGAATTAACTGGTTTCTATGAGCATCTGAAAACATCCTACAACTCAGTAACCCAACTTAGCCATAGATGCTTTGGTTTTATTTTGTGATAATTTAAGTTTAATTAGATGAAACTTTATCGCATTAACTTTTGAATCCATAGAAGTCAAGATATAACATCATGTTACATAATGACTCTTTGGTGTTGGAGGGATATTTAAAAGAACTTTGTATTGAATCTTGGGTGGTAAAATTTTAAGTTCTCCTGCTGTTTCAGGGTAAGTGACCCGTCAGGAACACCTATTTTGTATTTAGTCACCAGATTATTTTTTTATTTCTCAACATAAACACTCGTATATCTACGTTAGTGATTTTCTCAGTATTATAATAAAATTTCTGATGGAATCAGCGTAAGAGAACACAAATATAGATTGGCTCATGAAATCATTGTGTTTCAGTCTTATAGCCAGGACAGCATGGTGCCTGGGGAGGCTCCACTCTTGGCAGCAGGAGCTTGTGGAATAGCCTGTTTACATCTTGCGAGATCAGGAAGGAGAGAGCTTTCCCAGGCCTTCAAAGGCCTGCTTCTATGTCTGATTCCTAGGTCCTATTCCAAAGGTTCTGAAACTTTATTAAAAAAGACCGGGAGTTATGGAACAAGAGTACAACCATGCAAGCTTCGGGGGGGGGGGGTGGATAGTTCAAACTTGAACCATAGTAATGCCTATCAATTTTCTGTTAAATTATTATAATTAAGTATCCTTGGTTATTTGTTAGACATTTTTGAGGTTTTTTTTTTTTAATTCGCTGGTATATAGGCCTAAATGTAAATCTAACTTTCTGTATAAAACTTGAACTCAACCAGAAACAGTATTCTATGTATACTTGTGGGAAAATACTATTATGTGGAGCTCACTCAACTCATTCAGCCATTGTAACCTTATGATATTAGCAATGATAACTTCATTTCTCATACCTTTTGTAGGTTCAAATAAATAAGATTATCAGATAGAATGGGTAATGCCCGATCATTCCAGGAGCTTTCATTCTACGACAGGATGTGCTAACCATCAGACACTTGTGCTTTTCAATCACACCTGTCTTTTTGCAGTTTGCTCAGGAGGAAAAGAAATCACATGATTATTAGAAATAATTAGGGAAGGGACTCAAATCGTATTTGAAAAGTGCACATTATTTATACTCACTGTATAGGCCAAGAATGATAATAGCTTTGTAAATATTATAACATTTTTATCTTTTAATGCCTTGAGGAACTGGATGGGAAGAGAGAAGTGTAAGATGATATAAATTTAGTACTCATATAAGAAATTTTCAAAAAAAAATCAAACAAAAGGTAGTTTGTCATTGGTCCACTATGTATGCCTTCAATATTATGAAAATATCCATTAGAAGCATGGAGGTATTGGTAGTTATTCCATCACTGTTGCCCCATGGCACACACACATAGAAGAGAGCATTTATCTTGTAAGGCCTTATACACACACAAACACGTTGACACAGAACCACTGATGCCTGATTCTTCACTCATCCTTGTATTTGTGTTTGTCAGTTATAAATATGTGTACTAAGGAAAATGGACAATCAAAATGTCATAACTGCCAAATTAGGTTATTTTGCCACTGTTTATTACTTAAATTTCTGCATGACATAACATCTTTAGCAACTCCTAACTTGGCCCAATATCACAGGAACATACTTGAAAACTAATACAGATTTGCAGGGGGGGAAAGGCATGAAACGCAAACAGGATCACTATTTACATCTGGGTTCTAAGATGTCAACTGTAGAGGTCATGAGTCCCTTGTATTCACAAATAAGCAATAGGGAAACCAGGAGTGTTAAATACATGGGGGTGTCTCTTCAATGGGGGAGATAAAATACCTGCATTCCACCCAGAAGGCTAAGAGTGGATGTTGTTAAGACTTGGTGACCTTTTGCTATCTGTGATAACAGACCTCACACAAGATCTTTATCTCAGACTCTTCTCTTCCTAGACTGTTATCTTTAGCTCCCAGTTGATAGAACCCATCCTTAGGGGAGAGTTCACATGTACTTTATGGCCTGCTGACCTCTAGGCTATCTGGGTCAGAGACCACACTAGATTCTAGAACATTCAGCTATAGAACCCATGTTCAAGGTCACATGTACTTTGCAAAGGAGTTTCTATGTAGTCACACCTTAAATTCTATTGTGCCCTGGAATGGGAATATTTCCCAGAAACTTTTTCCAAAATTCTATTGTGTTTTAATATGCTGGCAATAAATAAATGAACCTGGCATCAGACTCTCTAGAAGTTTGGTCCAGTTGGCTGACTAAGTTGAGCTGAACTGAGTTTTCATTCTTACCTCTTCCTGGATCATTTTCCTGTCTTCTGTGACAACAGTTGTCAACAGTTAACACAGATTGAGCATCTGTAGCCCTGTGCCAGAAATATATCATGGAGACCTGAAAATGTGGTAGGCTTCTTCCTATATGGAAGAAGATAACTTCACAAATGTTCTTTAATAATAGAATAAAAGCACAGAAACTACTCAGTCTGTGGCAAACCCTAGTCATGGGCATCAAAGCTGATCTGATGCCTCTATATATAACTTTTAAAGTATAATAGATGCTTTATATCATCAATGCTAGTAAACATTTAGATCTGTATTCATATTCCATTTTTCTTGTAGTAGACAAATGATGATGCAGTTATTTATTTGTGATCAGCTAGAAGTAGTTACAAAATTTAAAAACCTACATCCACAAGCCATAGAAAATTTTCAATCTCAAATGCCAGCTGTATTTTCTAAGAGAAGAAACATACACACACACACACACACACACACACACACACACACACACACAGGAAAAATCTGTTTAACATGTGGGATGGCTATGCCCTGTTATTTTTGGGGGCATAGCTGGATTGGAGGGGAGGCTTGAATTGCAGGTGTGCAACTACATATGCATATAGGTCAAAGTAAAACCTTCAGAATTTGATTATCTTCCACCATGTGGCTCTCTAGAGTTAAACTCAAGTAATCAAGCTTGGCAGCAAACATCTTTATCAGCAGAGCTCTCAGACAAATAGAGGATAGGTAGGTAGGTAGATAGATAGATAGATAGATAGATAGATAGATAGATAGATAGATAGATACATAGATACATAGATACATAGATACATAGATAGATACATAGATACATAGGTAGATACATAGATAGATACATAGATACATAGATAGATGGATAGATAGATGATAGAGAGACAGACAGAAAAGTAATAATTAACTTTGCTTGGGAAATTTTCAAAGAAATGAACAGCTGTGAGAGATTGCTTTTTATTTTGTGGACAAGTATAAACACTGAGTGTCCACTCTCTACCAGGAATAAAACCTGTTATTCTTTGGAGATTGCTAGTAAATAAGCACAGCATCTAGCATTGCCTATGGTTCGGCAAGAAAAGCAGATTGCACTATTACATTCTGCTGTTTCTGCTACTTGCTTTGATTAAGGCATCTAGTTTTGCTGGTAATTACTTGTCTGCCTTCATACTTATACTTGGACTCCTCCTTCATCAGCTAATATAACAAAGAAATACTGATGTCTGCTTTAATCACAACTCTATATCCTGCCCCTGGTAGGGACCGATCATGTTATACATAGATTATTCTGGGATTCGATGCAATGAGTAACTGAAAGAACTCAAAAAAATAATTAAAACCAGATGCTTTTGGTTTTAGTTTATCATTGAAAAATAGTACAGCTTGATATCAACAAATGTAAACTATACCAAAATAAGAGTTCAGAAGATACCAAGCATAAACTCCCAGCTTATCTCTCTCAGTATAATTATTGAGAGAGCCATGATGTAGTGTAAAACACACTAAGTACTCACAGTCAGAGAAGCACTGACATGGCCTCTTGTCCAGAGATTTTATTTGGAGTCAACCATGCAGTCCCAAATACCCATAGGGGCTGACATTGATACCTCAATCTTCATCCCCTTCCAAGGTCAATTTTTGGTGTAGACCAAAGCCTCATCATAAATCACTGTTAGCCTGAACTTTATGCTTTGGCTCAAGACCCCAAGTATAGAAATGGATTCATATATGGAAGAATATTGGAAAGGCTCAGATGTCATCACTTAAGATCCAGTGAAGGTTCAGAGCTGGGTTCAAACATACCAGCTGTTGAGTTGATATTTCAGAATACTTGTTGAAGACTGAGTGAAGGAAAGGTGAAGATTTTATGAAGTGGATGGACTGCTTCATAAAACTGTAAGAGTGTGTAATAAAAGATAAAGCTTATTTTTACAGAACTGAAGAAAAGGTCCCAGAGGACATAGGTTTAGATTGTGGCCTGAACAACAAATGGAAGTTAATAAATTAAGAGATAGGATTTTTGAATAGAGAATTAAAAATGGTTATGACAGAGACAGAGATAGCATTCTATGTATAGTAACAAACATACAATGCGGGAGTTAGAGGCATGTTTATCATTTTTATGTATGCATATATTTATTATAGATACATTGTTCAGATTTTACATAACTAAAACACAATTCCTTCTTTTGATCTCCATTGCATAGAATTCAATCTTTATTTAGTCTTTCCCAGAAGTTTACCCATTCACACATATTCGCTGAGATTTACTACCTACTAGACACCATGACAAAAATTGTCAACATAGCAGTAAATCTCAGTTCTCAATCTTAATGAGGCATTCTATCTAAAATGCATTGACATGGTTTTATAAATTGTGAGAGTATAAAAGAATGGAAAAACTATAAATTGGAAAAATAAGTAAAACCAGTTACTTTTTCTACCTTTATGTATTTATTCATGCATATGTATAGCTAAGGAGGCCATGAACCTGAAGGGGATTTGGGAGCGTAGGAAAAACTGGAGGAAAGAGAAAGAGGTGAGAAAATAATATATTTTTCCCTTTTATCAAAATAGATTCTTTTCACTGGATGATGGTGGCACACATCTTTAATCCTAGCACTTGAGAGGCAAGGGCAGGCAGATCTCTGAGTTTGAAGTCAGCCTGGTCTACAGAGTGAGTTCCAGGATGGCCAGGGCTACACAAAGAAACCCTATCTTGAAAAACCAAAATAATAATAATGACAACAACAAAAACCATAATAATAATATATCCTGTTACAGTTTCCCCTCCTTTTACTCCTCCCAGTTCTTCTCCCCTCTAGATCTACTCCCTTTCTGTATCTAATTGGAAAAGATTAGGCTTTTAAGAGAACAACCGATCATGACAAAATAAATAAAATATAGTAAGACAAAAAAATTGCATCAAAGTTGAACAAGGCAAACCAGGAAGGAAAAGAACCCAGAGAAAAGGCACAAGAATCAGAGACCCACTAGTTCACACACCCAGGAGTCCCATAAAAGCACTAAACTGAAATCAATAGTATATATGCCAAGGACCTGGTGCAAACACCGATAGGCTGTGTGCTTGCTGCTTCAATCTCTGTTCATAAGAACTTTACTCAGTTGATTTAGATGGCCTTGTTCTCCTGGTGTCCTCCATTCCCTCTGGCTTGTCTACACTTCCCCCTCTTCTTCCTAGGGGTTCCCTGAGCTCTGAGAAGAGATATTTGTGCCAGAGTCTCTCTCTCTCTCTCTCTCTCTCTCTCTCTCTCTCTCTCTCTCTCTCTCTCTCTCTCCCTCCCTGTAATGTCTGGCTGTGGATCTCTGTATTAGTTCCTGTCTGATATATGAGGAAGTTTCTCTGGTGATGGCTAAATAAGGCACTGATCTATGAGTGTAGCATAATCATTATTATTATTATTATTATTAGTCATTATTATTATTAGTCATTATTATTATTATCATTATTATTATTATTAGTCATTATTATTATTATTAGTCATTATTATTATTACTTTTATTTTTTAGACTAGTAGAATTTTGGTTTTGCCCAGGTCTCTGGGCTATCTAGTCTCTGATTCTTGGTCACCCAAGCAGTGTTGAGTATGGGTTCCATCTCATGGAGTGTATCTTAATTCAAATCAGACATTGGTTGGTTACTCTAAGATTTTTGTCACCATCGCTCAAGCATATTTTGAAGAAAGAAAAGATTATATGTCAAAGGTTTTGTGGCTGGGCTGGTGTTCATATTTCTCTTTCAGTAGCCTGCAGAGTACCATCCTGCACCAAAGAGACTAGAATGTAGGGATGAAGGCCTCATGTAGGCACCAGCTCAACTTCTCCATGTTCAATGTGTTGTATGAGTGCTGTCTTCAGCAATAGGGCCTTACGCTCAGTATTGTCTTGGCAATAGCCTGGGTTATATGGCAATTTCCATGGGACCCACTTGGTCAACAACTCAATTGGATGTAACCTTGTCCCACTACTGGAAGCTTCGTTTGATACAAGAGATGGCCGGTTAGGACTCTGTCTCCCATGTTATTTGAAGACTTCATTCAGATTGCCTTCATACAGTAGAAGTTTCTACTGTAGTAGTTTTCCATACCATGCATCAAATGCCCCTCAGTTCCAGCTGTCTCTCCCCGCATTCCCTTTATCAATACCATCTTGCCTGCCCCTCCCCAGCTAATTCTCCCATTCTCATCCCCATATACCTCCCCCAGTCCAGCCATAAAATACATTCTATTTCTCTCTCCCAGGAAGATCTGCATGACCTCCCTAGTCCCTTCATCTATACCAAACCTCTCTTGAATATACAGAATGTGACTTGGTTATCATTTTTTCAATGTCTAATACCCACATATAAGTGAATATGTATCATTTTTATCTTCTTAAGTCTGAGCTACCTCACTCAGGTAAGTCAGATTTTTTTTCTAGTTCCATCCATTTCTCTGAAAATTTTATGATGTCATTTTTTAAACAGCTGAGTAATACTCTATTATATAAATGTACCATTTTTTTTATCCATTCTCCTATTGAGGGACACCTAAGTTGTTCCAGTTACTGGCTATTATGAATAGAGCTGCTATGAACATGGTTGAGCAAGTATCCTTGTGGCAGGATGAAGCACCCTTTGGGTATATGCCCAAGAGTGGTATAGCTGGATCTTGAGGTAGACCAATTCCCAACTTTCTGAGGAATATTGATTTCCACAGTGGCTATGCAAATTTGTACTCCTACCAGCAATGGATGAGTGTCACCCTTATTCCACACTCTTGACAGCATGAGCTGCCACTTGTTTTATTGATCTTAGCCATTCTGACAAGTGTAAGATGGACTCTCGAAGTAATTTTGATTGGCATTTTCCTGACGGCTAAGGATGATGAACATTTCCTGACGTGTAACCAGTGTCCTTTCATTGAGATTAGGTATCAAACAACCTCCTGAAGGAATAGCATGTGATCTCCCAAGATGTAGAAGACATTGAGGAGTCTACCAAGTAAATCATCAACTGAATGGGAAGAAGACCATGATCAGAAGTGCTGGGGGGGGGGGACTGTAGCCTATGGGAGGGAAACAGCTTGGTGTACACCACAAATTGGACAGAAGCTAATGTTCCTGGGCTGTAACATACAGAACAGAAATGGAATAAGGTGCTGTTGAAGGGGAAAATACAAATGGCAGGCATTCTTCCAGAAAAGGGGAAGTATCTTCCCTTAATCCTAAATACAGAGTTACAGCAGAGAGATAGAACTATCCACAGCCTATTTGGTAAGAGATTCCTAAATATTTGGAACCAAACATGGCTCAGTAGAGGATCTTTCAGAGCACAGTAATATGAAACATATCATAAGTATCTATATCATCTTCTATTATTCAATACAGAACAAGACATTTTATTCATGATAATTAATAATTCAAGAGAAAAAACTCAAGCAAATGAGAAAGTTAAATTATCACCATATGCAGATGGTGATTTTATGGGTAGGAAAAACCAATGTGTTTCTCAAAGCACATTGAAACATGTAGATAATTTAGTAAAGTAGCAGGATATAAACCAACTTATAAAAGTCTATGGCTTTTCAGTGCTTCGATAACAAATTTTCTGATAATGAAAGCAATATCAATAGAACAGCTATAGTCAAAAAATGAATAAAAACCCTACAAATGAGCCTAAAGTTCCTGTTTTCATCACTGGGATACTATAGCAGAAGCAGATTGAAAAAGGACATATTCTATCTCATGGTTAAGGTGATGTAGTCCATAATGGAATGGAAGATATGCCAATTGGAGTTTACTCCTATCTGGCAAATCAGGAATCACAGAGATTGGGCCAGGATAGGAACTGCACTAAAACTCCTATAACTTATTCCCCAATGACCCACTTCATTTGACTAGCACCATGTCGTAAAGAGTCCACAGCCTCCAAAACTAATACCATCAGCTTGTGGGGGGTGGCATATGTACTTATAGGGGGTGACTCACATTGAAAACATAAGATTCTGGCCCTAGCTCCCATATCCTAATGCAAAGTGCATTTAGTACAAATTCAAGACACCTATAGGGCCATAAAATTAGCTCCATAGATAAAGGCATTTAATGCCATACCAGATGACCCGAGTTTGATTCCTAAGACTCACAAGGTGGAAGGAGAGGACTAAGTCCTACAAACTGGTCTCTGATCTCCATGCACATACACACACACACACACACACACACACAC
>CABHPH010045634.1:3556-18141 GCA_902168325.1 Peromyscus nudipes | reverse complement strand
CATGAGCCATTCCGCGCCCCAGGGGCCCATGCCCACCTGTGTCGGTGTCCTTGGAGATCCCGCTGGAACGTCCCAGGGCAGGGTCCAGTCTGTCCTTAGAACGCTGTCTCCCATGTCACTTTGGCCTCCGGCCTGGGAGCCTGAGTGACAGACTCCAGAGCAGACGCTCAGCAGAGGCTGCCGGGTGGGCAGGCACCCTTGCTGAGCGCTCCACATTGTGTCATTCGCCTGAACTCTGACAGATGAGACACAGCGACTGATGAGCTGCACCGGACTTAAACTTCCATGAGCTTCCAGAAACATGAAGACTGGTGGGGGACCCCAAACACAGAAGGGGTAGATCACCTTGGGAAGTACCCAGCCCCTGGAGAGGGCAGCAGATGCTGGTCAGGGACAGTTTGTAGCCTGTCTGGTTCTCTGGGTGGCGGAAGGCTGCTGCTAAGTGGGGGCAGAGAGAGGGAGGAGGCCAGAGTTACACCAGCCCCCTTCATGGGCAGCCACGCCTGTGCTTAAGAGGCCACGGGGGTTAGTGATTGCGAGCGTGGACTTTCCAGTTGAACAGACTTGGTTCAACACCGCGGCTGACACACCCTCGCTGTGTGATCTTAGGCAAGCACATCTCTGTCATAGGATATGGTAAGATAATAGTACCTCTCTGGGGGAGCTCAGGTGTGATGTATGAAATGTTTGTGGCATGTGCCAGCTGCCCTGTGAATTCTGTAGTTACGTTATCGTTAGCAAGCAGGTTCAGTGTATGAATGTCCCTAGGGTTTTAAGACTTAATTCATGTGGACCATGAATGGCCAGTGACACATCCTTTCTGGGAGCAGGGTTTGGAGAGAAGAGGAAGTTTTGGAAATGAGTGATTCTAGATTAGATGTCAAGAGACCTGGGCCCCATTTCCAGCTCTGCTACACTTCCTGTAAGGTCTCCGGCAACTTGGCCACTTCTCTGGGCCTTGCATTCCCCATCTGAAGCAGAAATGGGGTTAGAGTCTGTTGTCTCTGGGGACCTCCAGCCCTGACATGGTAGTGTACATGAGTTGTGAAGGGATAGATGTTGACTCACTTATGCTCAACAAAAGACAGGCCCGGAGAAATGTCACCCACTCTCCTAAGAGGATCTTGACCACAGGTCTTACTTTAAAAAAAAAATGTATTTTGGGGACTGGAGATATGGTTCAGTGGCCAAGAGCACTGGCTGTCTTTCGAGAGAACCCAGATTTGATCTCCAGCACCCACATGGTGGCCCACAACTGTCTGTAACTCCAGTTCCAGGGAATTTACACCCTCTTCTGTCCTCTTCAGGTGGTGAACACATGTGGTAACCAGACATATATACAAGCAAAACACATCACATACATAAAATAAAAACAAATCTAAAGTTTTATTTTACTTATGTATATGGTCTGTGTAGATTTATACATACATGCATTTGAAGGCTTCTGATGTCTGGACCTGAAGTGACAGGTGGTTATGAGCTGCCTAACTTGAGTGCTGGGAACATTTTTAGCCTCTAGAAAGCAGCAAGTACTCTTAACCTCTGAGCCATCTCTCAAACCCCTCACTCTTATCTGCAGGGCCCATGGCCACAGAATAGCCTTTGTCTGGCTTCTGCAGTGACGCCTCCTATATCTTCCAGGCAGTATTTACCAAGCCAGACTGGCCAGTAGCTCCTCTCCATCCCTCAGGTCACAGGTCACACTAGGCAACAGACCCTATCTCCTTGTACCTCAACAAAGATGTTTATAATTGCTCCCCCCACAGGCTTTAACTCCCTCCAAGCCTCAACCATTTCCAACAGCTCCTGGAACACAGGCACAGAAATTCACCACGAACCCCTCAGTATCTCCCATCATCTACACCAGAGTTCACCAGAGGCCCACCAGAGTTCTACCAGAATTGCACTGATGGTAGAATGCAGGCATTATGGTTATATAAGACCTCCGTGTTGTTGAGAGATGCATCCTAGAATATGGGAGAGGTCTCGACTACATTTGGCTTCTGAGGGAAAGGACCAGGTAGTGAGGAGCAGCTGAGATGTAACTGGTAAGTTCTCAGTAATCGTTAGTGTCTGGGTGATGAGTCTGTGGGGTGTGTTGCACGTCCCTCCTTGTACATTTCTAGTATTGTATATTCAAAGTGGTTAAATGTCCTTCAAAGCAAATTAAAACACCCTTAAAGAAAATCAACATTCGTAGAATGAATTTCTGGGAGGGTTCCTCAAAGCACTAATACAGGACACGTACAGTGGGGACGGGACCTGGGTGCCCCAGGGACAGATGCAAGTCACAGTAAGACTTTGCACTATTAGGTGTTGTTCTGTTGTTTTCTTTTTTAAATAAAGCTCGTTCTCAGAACGGTTTTAGAGTTGAAGGGTATTTACAGCCCCCTTTGCAGCCGCTCCTCCGCTTAGTGGGATTGTGTTCCAGTGAGCATGTCTACGTGGAAAGCGTCGTTTGTGGAAGATGCAGTTACACCTGTGGCCTGTCATCTTTGCAGTCATCCACACAACACTAGCGCCATTTCCCGAGGTGATCGCACAGCTGACAGGAGTTATGATTCCCGCTGCCCAGAATCACCGCAGCGTATCGAACCGAACACTAATAGTCCACAGAAAGATCAAAGTTCAAAATGTGAAATATGGTTGCGACTGAAGTCACATCCCACCATAAAGTAAAAAAAAAAACTCTTCAGAATTTTACCTACACACTGTAAGGTGTGGCTCTCTGTATACTTTTCCTGCTCAGTTTCCTCTAATTATCATTATTAATTATTCTTACTATGGGTGTATGTATGGGGAGTGCATATGTGTACATGTTTGTGTGTGTGCACGTGGTATGCATGCATGTGAAATCCAGTAGTTGAGGCTGGGTATTAGCCTCAGTTGCTCTCCATCTTATTGTTTCTAATTATTTAAAAATTTTATTTTATGTACATGGGTGTTTTGTTTGTATGTATATCTGTGTACCCCATGTGTGCCTGTGCCTGTGGAGGCCAGAAGACAGAGTAAGACCCCCTGGTACTGGAGTTACAGATGGTTGTGAGCCATCACTTGGGTGCTTTGAATTGAACCCAGGTCCTTTGGAAGAACAGCCAGTGCTCTTAACTCCTGAGAAGTTTCTTCGCTCTTCTACCTTATTTTTTGAGACAAGGCCTCTCACTGAATCTGGAGCTCATTGATTTTGATAGACTACCTGGCCATCAAGGATCTGCCTGTCTCTTTCTCCTCAACACTGGGATTGCAGGTGTGTGGGCCTGTGCCAGTTTTTTTCATGGGTGCTAGGATCCAAATTCAGGTCCTGGTGCTTACAGGGTGTGGTAGTTTGAATGTAATTGACCCCCACAATCCCATAGGGAGTGACACTATTAGGAGGTGTGGCTTTGTTGGAGTGGGTATGATCTTGTTGAAGGAAGTGCGTCACTGTGGAGGCGGGCTTTGAGGTCTCATATATGCTCAAGCCAGACCCAGTGAGATAAACCACTTCCTGTTGCCTTCTGATCAGATATGTGTCTGCCCATATGCTGCCATAATCCCAGCCACCATGCTGCCCACCATGATGATAACAGACTAAACCTCTGAAACTGTGAGCTGCCACCTCAATTAAATGTTTTTCTTTAGAAGAGTTGCCATGGTCATGGTGTCTCTTCATGGCAATAGAGACCCTAACTAAGACACAAAGCAAGAACTTTAGCCACTGAGTCATTCCCCAGCCCCTCTTCTACTTGCTAATGCCTAATAATTAACTGTGGCACATCTGTTACTACTGATGAACCCATATCACAATACCACTGTTAATTTACAGCCTTTTTCCAGGTTTCTAGTTTGGGTTTTTTTGTTTTATTTTGTTTTGTTTTGAGGCATGTTTTTTCTATGTACCCCTGGCTGCCCTGGACTCCCTCTGATCTCAGACTGGCCTTGAACTCGGAAATTCGCCTGCCTCTGCCTCCCCAGCATTGGGATTAAAGGCTTGTGCCACCACCTCACCACCCAGGTTTCTGGTTTTACCTAATGACCTGTGTTCTAGGATACCACTTTCTGTTTAGTCAGCATGTTCTTTAGGTGCCCCTCGGCTGTGACAGTTTCTCAGAATATTCCTTGTTTTTGATGACTTTAATGGTTTTGAGAAGTACTCGTCGAGTGTTCTGTCCTTATTAGCTTTCTATTACTGCGATAAAAACCACAACCAAAAGCAACTTGGGAGGCAAGGGTTTATTTATTTCTGTTTAAAACTTGTCATCATGAAGGGAAGCGAAATCAGGTGCTCAAGCAGGACCTTGGAGGCAGGAGCTGAAGCAGAGACCACAGAGGAGTGTGCTGCTTACTGGCTGGCTGCCCATGGCTTGCTCAGCTTTCTTATACAACCTAGGACCACCTGCCCAGGGTAGGGACCACCCACAGTGGGCTGGGCCCTCCCACATCAATTGTTAATCAAGAATATGTCCACAGGCCAACCTGATTATGTTTTCTTAGTTGAGGTTTGTTCTTCCCAGATGACCCTAGCTTGTATCAAGTTAACAAAAACTAACCCACACATGTTCTCTGGAAGGTTCCTTGTTGAGATGTATGAGAGGTCTTTCTCATGCTTAGGCTGAAGTTAGGGGTTCATTTCAAAGGAAGATCCCAGAGGTGGATGCCACTCTCATGACATCATAGCAGGACATAATACTACCACCAAAACTTATCCTTGATTGTGCTGTTATCAGTTGGTCGCTATTACATTTTGTTTGAATTTTGAGTCCAATAAATACATTTTGTTTGATTGTTGAGTCAAACTATATATTAAAATAAACATTAAAAAAATTTAAAACATGTATAGTTTACTGTGGTTACCATGGAAAAATACTACATACAGAGTAGACTTGCTTAGGCGACAGAAATAGTTTTAGAGGCCGCAAGTCCAAGATCAAATTTAAAAGATGAAACCCAAGGCAGGGTGGGATCTCCCCTGCGGTCTGCAGACAGCTGACACTTGCTGCGTCCTCTAGAGTCCTCTGTGTGTTGACATCTCTGTTACTCTGGTTTTTATAGGATGCAAGTCATAACTGGATTGGGGCCCATCCACAGAACCTTATTTAACCGTAATTTCCTCCCAAGCGTTCTGTCTGCAGTCACAGTCATGTTCTGAGGTGCATTAAGGTTAGAACCTCCATATCTGACTTGGGGTCAGGCACGATTAAACCCGTAAGACCTCTCGGAGCACAACTTTAATTTACTTCTTCATGTTTGTCTCCCATGCCTAGATATCCCAAGCCCTAACCCTTCCCTTTTCCAAGGAGACAGGCCCTTGGTCATCTGCCTCCCTATGTGTAGATAGCATTGGCCATGTCTCCATTCTGTTCACATTGCAAATCCTCTTCCTTTGCCCTTTCCCTGGATATTCCTGATGTCTCCCAGACTGTTAACCCCAAGATCACCCATAATAACCTGCTACCCTAGTCAATGTCTCTGTCTCTCCCAGGGGCCAGCAAGCCAATTCAGTTAACAAGGTGCCTATGAGCTAGACCCAAGTGCCCTAATCTCACACAAAATAGATAAGGTCCCTGTCCTCACAGAGTTTGTATTCCTGTCAGGGGAGAAGATGTTAGATGCTACAAGTGTACTTTAAAATTATAAAACCAGATCCTGTGATGGAGATGGCTGCTCTGCCAGTAGAACGGAGCATTTGAGTTGGTACCTTGTGATATTCCAGTTGAAGAGGAGGAGAGGTGGGGAAGGAAGGTGCTAGTAGGGTGTACTTAGTGCTGGGGAGCTCTGTGAAGGGAGCATGGTGAGCTCAGGTTGGAGTGTGTGTCCTGTGGCCAGTCTGGATATGTTCTCATAAGTCTCTAGATGAGTACAATGGCCTGATTATGTTTTTAACACCCAGTGGCCAGTTAGGAAAGCTGGCTGGCCTGCTTCAAGAGTGGAGGTCTTGGAAGTACTGAACTAGAGAGGTTGGAGATGGGGAACGGGGTTCTGTTTGGGGTGTAGTTTGAATGATGGGACTTGAGGAGGGTAAAAGAAAGGGGCAAGATGGCCCCTAAGCCTCTGTGCAGTGCTGGGGACTGGGGTCTGGGATTAGCAGATGCTGAGAGGTAGGTTCAGTGCTGGAGTCAGCTTTGATACTTTCCAGGATTGCATTTCAGGCCTCGCCTTCCTTTGTCTTTGTGGGCCTGCACCCAAGCCTGCAATCTGATCCTTACCTCATCCAGGAGCCAGCCCCCATACAACTGCTTCACACCCCACTTCCTGCCCTTTCCCCCAATCCTTTCCTCTCAGCACTCACCTCTGACTTCCAGTTTAGCCTCCCTGTGCCAGAAGTGGGCTTCTAAGCAGGAACCAAACCCAGCGCCCTAAGTGAAGCCTAAATGTCTACCACAGACCTTGAGACGGGGTAGGAGGGGCTTGGGATCATAGCTCTTAAAGCCCTGGGGACCCGGACCCAGTCTCCTCCACCCTCAAGGACAGTCCGGCTACCTCACCAGCACCAAGCCTGTTACTGCTGTCAGTCAGTGTGTGATGGGGGCGAGGGACCAAGGAAACAGAGGCTCACCTTCCACCACCCTGGCTTCCAGGGCGTGAACCAAACTTCTTCCACCTCCATGTGGGCATTAAGAGTTTGAATTAAGGATGTTAGGAAAGTCGGCACTTGTAAATCTGGCCAAGAACCCATAGTTGGGAGTCCGCAGGCCCCAGGAGTGAATCAGCTACTATTATTCTACTAAATGGACTCTCCTGGTTGTTTTTGTTTGTTTATTGCCTTTTTGCTTTTTCAACTTGACGCATGTTAGACTCATCTGAGAAAAGGAACCAGAGTTGGTTCCTCTTGATAGAGAAAATGTCTTCATCCCATTTCCTGTAGGCAAGTCTATAATGTGTTTTCTTGATTCATGATTGATGTAGGTGGGCCCAGCCCACAGCAGGCAGTGCCATTCCTGGGCAGGTAGTCTGGAGTTGTATAAGAAATCAGGCTGGGCAAGTCAATGAGCAGTGTTTCTCCATGGCTGCTTCTTCAGTTCTCGCCTCCAGGTTCCTGTCCCCGACTTCCTTCAGTGATGGACTGAGATGCAGAACTGTAAGCCGAAATGAACCCTTTCCTCATGTTACTTTTAGTTGTGGTGTTTTATCACAGCAACAGAAACCCTAATGAAGACGTGGACATAGTATCAAGCTGGCCTCTAAATTTGTATCTCATACATTAGTGCAGATCTGAGACCTCATCAGAGACCTTTCTTTGAGCAGCAGAGAGGTTAATGAAGAAATTCACCACTGATTAAAGAGCAGAGAATGTCAGTGAAGTTCTCAACTACAAATAGAACATCTGTATCACATACACACCACACCACACCACACCACACCACACCACACATGGCTCACTGGCCATCTTGGAAGGGCCAGAGGTTGGGATGAGAAACAGTGTCTTCTGGCCACACAGGACCACTGTGCTCATGAACTCACAGCAGCTCTAGCTGCCTGCACAAGACCTATACAAGATCAAGTCAACATTCTGAGGTGCTATTAACAGTTGATGGCTTCTGTGAGAGACAGTCAGTTTTCTTTAAAGGTATAGCCCCTGAGGTACAGGCTCCTACTCCACTGGATGACCCTACACACCCATGAGTATGGACAGCACAAATTGGAATCGGTGGGTTATTAAAAATATGTATATAGAGAACACAAAGTTGGCAAGTGCTGGTGAGGTAGGGGGTAGAGCTGGGAGGAGTTGGGGGAGGAATGGGGAGCGAATGTAATCAAATACATTGTATAAAATTCTCAAATGATTAGTAAAAATACATTGTAAATGGAAAGAAAAGTTGGCATCAACAGGTGACCATCTTGACCATTCTGTACTGGCTCATGTATCCAGTGCTGGCTCCAGGCTCCCACACAGAGGCGGTCTGTGGTGATATTCTGTTTGTGCTCTAACAAATGAAGCTTGCTTGGAGATCAGAGTGCGGAGCTAGCCAGTAGTTAACCATACTGGTCCAGCAGTGGTGGCACTCACCTTTAATCCCAGCACTTGGCAGAAGCTCACTCCCTTTCAGGCTGAGGAGTTGGCGAGGTAAGAGGTGGCTGTGGCTGCTCCTTTTGTCTCTCTGATCTTTCAGCATTTACCCTGATATCTGGCTCCAGGTTTTTATTATAAGACCAATTAGGATTCCTGCTACAGCAGTCACTAACCAACAGCATAGCAAACTGCTGTCTCCACCAGAAAACAACAAGCAAACTATTGAAAAACAGCAAGTCTTACTAGAACTGAGTGTCAGCAGGGTATTCCTGCCAGGAGATGGCACACAAGGCTCTAGACTCCAGACAGGTTCCTGTGCCTGCAAGCAGGCCTTCTGATGCTGTCCCTCTGGGATGAGGGATGAAGTCTGAATGCCTAGGCCCTGACAAGCATTCGGCAGTCTCTCCTCATATTTGCAAAGCCTGGGGCGGATGGCATGGGGACCAGTTATTCTCCAGAGCCCGGAAGGCTCTGCCTCTCATTGAGGGCTGCAGAGCGGATTCCTACTTGGAAGAGGGAAGGCTCAAACCTGCAGCCCAGGACTGGTTCAGTCCTCTACTCCTGCCCCTCCCCTGCCATTGAACAGGTTGGACATCCCTAGGGGCCAACAGTGCGTACATAGGGCTACTGTGAGCGGAGCTGTTATTCTCCCACCTCTTAGCCTCTGCAGGCCCCTGTGGGACTCAGGGGCCAGAGCTAGGCTTGGAGACTGCATTCACTAGTTCCTTCCTTGGTTTATTTTGACCTCTTCTGTGCCTTGGTGTTAGATCCCATCATCTAAAGGTGGCAGTCCCTGCCTCGGGGACCTTTCCATCAAGGGCTGTGCTCTACAGGTATGTGAGGCAGTCTAGCCTTCTCCACTACCGCTTCTATTCCAGGTTTTTCCTAACATTTTTTTTTCACCTTCACTAACCACCCCCTTCCCCAAGCTTTCAGCTTGTGCCAGGAGCCTCTAGTTTCCGGTGTTGTTAACGGTGGTGCTGTCTCATCGGTCAGGGGCCCCATGGGAAACAGATGGCTTCCTGAAACTAGGGAAATTCCGGGAGTGTTATTTACAAAGGAGAGGCTTATAGAAGGGGTGAGAGTGGGGGTCAAGAAAGAGGACAGGGATCCTGGCCCTGCTTTGGCAAGATCATGTCCATTCCTCGAGCTGGAGGACAAGGGCTGAGGTCTCCAGAGAATGAGAGGGGAGTCATTAAGAAAAGGTTAAGCCTGAGAGAAACGACATTTGCTCCAACATCACGGACCTGCTGAGGTGATCCCACTGGGAGAAGGCAGGCTGATTTTCTGACCTCACCCTTCAGCCCTGCTCTGACCTCCCACTGGGACACCTCAGTGGATACTCCTGCAGGCTTTGGAGGTCAGCACCCTGAGGATGCAGTCCTGCAGAAGGATGGAGGCAGTTGGGACCTCTGCGTGTTTTGTTCTTTGTGAGACCCCAAGGCAGGCTTTTTGCCTCATAAGTGTGGTGATATATTGTGTACTCTAATAAAATTTGCCTGAAGATCAGAGAACAGAACAAGCCACTAGATTAAACATATAGGCCAGGCAGTGGTGGCGCACACCTTTAATCCTAGCACTCTGGAGGCAGAGATCCATGTGGATCTCTGTGAGTTCAAAGCCACTCTGGACTACATGAGATTGACTCAGTCTAGGAGAGAAAGAGAGCCAGGCAGTGGTGGCACACACCTTTAATCCCAGCACTTTAGATCTCATGCCTTTGCTTGGGAAGCACACACGCCTTTAATCCCAGGAAGTGATGGCTGGGCGGATTAAGGTATATAAGGTGTGAGGAGACAGGAACTAGAGGCTTTTCAGGCTGAGGAGTCCTAGAGGTAAGAGGTTGTTTGTTCCTTTGTCTCTCTGATCTTTCAGGTTTACACATAAGAGCAATTGTGCTTCTAGCAAGGCTCAAAGATGTATCGCCCCTTTGCTAAGCCCGCTGCATGGCCTATGCCTGCCACAGGGTATTCTCTCACAAGGTAGCCACACCTGGTGCCTCACAGGCAGAACCTACATCTGTGGCAGTCTTGCCTCAGTGCCCCACACCTCTCAAGCCAGACTGCAGGATTCCCTCAAACGGCCCCAGTCCAGTGGTCTGGGCTTTCCCTGAGTGTGCCTAACTGAAACCGGGCTGTGAGACTTTCTGTTATGTGACAGAATACCTCAGGAAAGCAAACTTAAAGCAGCCATTTATTGTTTTTAATTGAATTTACTTATTCAAATACATATGGAATTCAATATGTAGGTCAGGCCGACCTTAACCTCTTGGAGATCAACCTGTCTCTGCCTCTTGAGCATTGGGATTAAAGACATGCGCCACCACACCTGGCCCAGTCATCTGTTTTGATGAACAGTTTCCGAGTCTCAGTTCACAGTCACTTAGCCTAGCTTTCAGGCCTGTGCTAAGGCAATAAACACATCATGATAGGAGAGCTTCGTGGAGGGAGACATTGGGGAAGCAGGCTGAGGCCCCAATCAGGAACAGACCGCTATGCCCTCCTTCCTCCAAGTAGACCCAATTTTCTAATGCTTCTACTGTCTTCCACTATCGCCAGCAGCTGAAGACAAGGCCTTCAACACACGAGTCTTCAAGGGACTTTCCAGATCCGAACGACAGCACTACAGCCATCAAGCCCCACGCTGATAGCTCAAGTATATTCAACATCACCTCCTGCAGAGACTGAATATTTGCATCCCCTCAAAAGTTATATGTTGAAATCCAACCCCCCAGCAGCATTATAGTGAGGCTTTAGATGGTGGTTAGGTTCTCAACTTCAGGGGAGGTAGAAATACTATCCTTATAAGAGAGCCTGGAGAGAAGTCAAGAACTCTTGTGTGGCGTGAGGATGCAGAGAAAATTGGTTGTCTACAAACTAGAAGGGAGGCCCTTGCCAGACACTAACCCCACAGGCACTTTGATATTAAACTTCCCAGAATGCAGAGCTGTGAGAATAAGTCTCTGCTGTGATTAAGGTACCAGGTTATGGTACATGTTTTCATTGTTTGGCATTTTATTTGAGACAGGGTCTTGCTTTATAGCCCTAGCTGGCCTGGAATTTGCTATTTAGACCAGACTGGACTTGGACTCATGGCAATCCTCCTGCTTCTGCCTCCTGAGTGCTGAGATTATAGGCACGCACTACCACATCTGGCCATTGGTTTTGTTTTTGAGACAGGCTCTCATGTAATCCAGGCTAGATTTGATATCCTAATTTCCTATTTCTACCTCCCAGATACTAGAGTGTTAGAGATATGTGTCACCATACCTGGCTTGGTACTTATTTTAGCGGCCTGAACTAGATAAGCCCCTGGCCCACCCACACATGCCTATTCCCTTGGAATTGGTGTGTCCTTGTCCCCAAAGGCCACCTTTCCCCATCTTCAGCATTCAAAAGCATCAGGAGGCTGGATGTCTGATCCAAGAGCTTCCACCCAGAGAATCTGCATTTCTCGCAAGTTCCCAGGTGACTGAGAACCTCCCTAGGTATCTCTGACCCATCCGTATGGCAGTACCCAAGGGCTGAGGGAGGCCAGCAGGCACGGGGTGCTCCTCACAAAGACTGCTGGGAGTGGGGAGATAGTTTGCCCTTCACAACACTTCTCATATCATGTTTTATTCAAAAACGTGTTACATGTATCGCCCGTCGCCGTTTGCCGCGTTAAAATGCAAGTGGCAGGAGGTGAGGCTGTCTCTGTCCTAAGTCCTTACAGCTGTGCCCAGAGGACAGAAGATGTTTAGTAAATTACTTGATTGAATGAGTGAATACATGAGCCAGCCAGGCTGGGACAGCTAGGAGCTTCCCCAGTACCTGCACCCAGGAACCTTGACAGGTGCTTAACTGATGTTGGGGTAAAGCTGGTACAAGTAGGCAGACACATGAAGAGTGATGGGGAAGCCCAAGAAGAGGGGCCCTGCTGATACCGGCTGACCACCTTTGGGGGGCCCCAAGAAGAGGGGCCCTGCTGATACCGGCTGACCACCTTTGGGGGGCTTTCTTTATGTTAATCCCGGCTCCCTAGCATCTGACTAAATTGAAAAGAAGAGCTACCAGCACCGCCCCATGACTGCTGACAACTGCTGCGGTCTTCAGCCCAGCCCTGCGTCGTCCCTGGCAGCGTTCAGGCCCTGCCTGCCTGTAATCCTCCGGATGGGGCACCCAGAGCCCATCTCCAGCCAACACTCTACTGGCTTTTCCCAGCCTCGTGACACCTGAAATTCTGACTACTATTATCCATGTCGCAAGTGCCCACTGCTGCAAAAAGAGTAGAGATCCAGGGAGATAGACAGGAGCAGGCCAGTAGGCTGGCTTCCAGCCCTGCCCTGGGGCGCCAGCTGGCCATCCATTGCCGTACCAGCTCCGGAGGACAATGTCCTTCCACCATCCCGGCTACAGTGCTGACTTCATTCCATCTTGTGTTAGAAAGGTGTCTCAGCGCTTCATGGGTCTCCCTTCATGCCCTGGTCTGCTCTTTCTCATCGAGTCCTTGTGCTTTGCAGATGGTTTGATCACGGCCACCCGAGTGCCTCTTGATTGATGTGCTTTTTATGTTGAAATTCAACCTTTTGTTAAGATGCTGTCATTTTGCTGGCCCCAGCTTGTTAGACAGATCTGGCTTCATTTGCCTGTCACTGTGACTCCAAGGAGACAGTGTTTTCCTTCAGTAGAGAAGAGATGGGTATTTGGGAGGTATAAAGCCAGAGCTGGAAGGTCAAGTTCCAAATCTAGGTCTGAGTGTCGTCTGTTCTCTGCTGTGTCCATGTGCCACATTGTTTCTCGAGCTCTGCCTGGAATCTGTTTTGTAATAACTTGTAGCAAGAAGCTATCAGGCTGGATGTAGTGGCAAGCATCTGTAATTCCAGCACTTAAGAGGCTGATGCAAGAGCATCACAGGGTTAGAGCCAGCCTGGTTCACATAGCAAGGCCAGACCTCAGAACAATAAGAAAAAGAGTTTTGAGCCATTTATAAATTTTCTTTGCCTCAGTTTTCCCATCTGTAAAGTAGGGGAATAGTAGTATCTACCTGGGGAAGTTTGGGGTCAGAATTACATAAAACAGTGGTTGTGGCCCATGGTCAGAGGTCATAGCTTTGGCTGTGTCCCTCCTGGACCTCCAGCCTCACAACATGTATGCATAGCTGGCAGCCTTGGGTGCTCAGCCCAGTGGCTGAATGGCAGTGTCTGCTTCCCTTCTCGCCCACACTCACTTCCCCTGAACAAACAGCATGCTCGGGAACAAGGCGATCTGTCCTTTTTGCCGGTGCCAGAGATGGCAGCTTGGCCCTGCTGATGTCTGAGGTGCTGAGCCCAACTGCTGTAGTCTGTACTTGTGGAGAAACAAGGCTGGAGCAGCAAGTGCCCCTGAAGCCAGCCATCGGGCACAGCCCTGCCCTCCAGGGTCACTAAAGGGAAGCCACACCCACCCCCTTAGCTTTGCCAGCTCAGGTGATGGGGGTGATGGTAACCAATGTCCTATGGCAGCCTTGATGGAGAGGACTGATCTCCTGGTCTTGAACAGTGTACCAGAGCATCCTCTCTCCCTCCTTCCTTCTTTCTGTCCACCCCCCCTCTCTCTCTCTCTCTCTCTCTCTCTCTCTCTCTCTCTCTCTCTCTCTCTCTCTCACACACACACACACACACACACACACACACACACACACACACACACACACACTGATGCAGGTTACAGGGCATCTCTTGCTTTGTATCACCTCCCAATTTGCTTTCTTATTTTTTCCTTTTGAGACAGGGTCTCACTATGTAGATCAGGCTGGCCATCTCACAGGCTGGAGTTACAAACTGAACAAAAAGGAGAAAACAAGCCGAGCACCACTGTCCATCTCTCTCTGCCTCCTGACTGCAGATGCAATGTGACAGCCCACCTTACGCTCCGCCCTGCTCATCAGGATGGACTGAATCCTGGGAGCCAAAATAATATATATTTTTGTCCTTGTGGTTAATTATATATATATTTGATTTTTAACAAGATAGCTACTATACAAATTTCCAATGAGAAACTATAGGCTCAGACCCATCAGAGTCATGTGCCCCAGGGACCTCTTTCAATTCTGTTTAGGTTTCTTTCTTTGTTTTATCTTCATATTTCTACATCTTGTGCTTTCTCTGTTCTTTCTCGGTTTTCCCATTTGAGATAGAATTTATCTGGATACAGGCCTGTGGTCAGCTACTTGGGAGACAAAGTAATAACATCTCTAACTCAAGGCCTACCTAGGTTACAGAGTGAGTTCAATGCAAATTCCTAAGTTAGCAAGATCATATTTCAAAAACAAAAAATGAAAAGGGACTGTAGAGGGACTGGAGAGATGGCTCAGCAGTCAAGAGTGTGTCCTGCTGTTGCAGAGGACCTGAGTTCAGTTCTCAGCACCCACAGGTGGCTCACAACCACCTGTAACTCCAGCTTCCGGTGGCTCTGACACTGTTGGCCTCTGTTGGCATATGCATTCATGTGCACATAGTCACACAGGTACATATACACACAATTAAAAATCAATAATCTTTCTTTCTTTCTTTCTTTCTTTCTTTCTTCTCCTTCCTTCCTTCCTTCCTTCCTTCCTTCCTTCCTTCCTTCCTTCC
>CABHPH010045626.1:0-29739 GCA_902168325.1 Peromyscus nudipes | reverse complement strand
GTGTTCAAGGATACACCCAAGCATGGTGACCCACGCCTTTAATCCCAGAAAGTCAGCCTTTAATCCCAGGGAGTGGTGGTAGAAAGCAGAAAGGTATATAAGGCATGAGGACCAGAAACTAGAGGCATTTGCCCTGGAGAGGCCTTTGGCCTGGAGAAGCATGTGGCTGGTTAAGCTTTCAGGCTTCTAGCAGCAGTTCAGCTGAGACCCATTCTGGATGAGGGCTCGGGGCATCCAGTCTGAGGAAACAAGACCAGCTGAGGATCCGGTGAGGTGAGATAGCTGTGGCTTATTCTGTCTCTCTGACCTTCCAGTGTTCACCCCAATACCTGGCTCAAGTTTGATTTTATTAATAAGACCTTCTAATATTCATGCTACATGCCTCCTCCGTTCCTATGTCCTTACGTTTTCAATGAAGATGACCCAGGTCTTTGGAAATTCAAACTATTGCATAAATGTTCAGAAGGTAGTAAATTGAGTGGTAGCCAGTCACATAAAATGGTCACTGAAATAAGAACAAAGGTATGTTGTTTGCAGGAACAATCATAAACAAAGGAAGCCAGTCTCCTAGAGACAAACTACTGCATGTTTCCCCTCATTTGTGTTCCTAGATAAATATGTCCTGTCATTATACACAGATAATAAAATCATGTGTGTGTGTGTGAGAGAGAGAGAGACATGAAGGAAGTGGAAGGACCCAGGGAGCAAAGAGAACTAATAGAGTTGAGAAAGGGATGGGCCTGGGCAGTGTCCACTCAGAGTTCACTGCATCCTTGTATGAGAATGTCCTGAGAGGACCCAGTATGCTATATAAAGAACGTACACTAGTGAAAATGAAAAATAATTTTTTAAGTTGAGTCAAGTCATAATTCATGAAAACAGCATTTACACATATTTAAACATTAACTATGGGGCTGGAGAGATGGCTCAGAGGTTAAGAGCACTGGCTGCTCTTCCAGAGGTCCTGAGTTCAATTGCCAGCAACCACATAGTGACTCACAACCTCAATAATGAAATCTGGCGCTCTCTTCTGGCATACAGGCATACTGTATATATAATAAATATGTGTTTATTAATTTATCCATTTTTTAGAGGTTTTTCAATTTTTATAAAACTTTCCCAACTCCCTAGGATTTCAAATTATATTCTCTATGTTGTATTAGAATCTCTTGATCTTTGTCTATTTTTATCACTCCCTTCTTAGATGTTTTCTAGGGGTTTGCGAATCTTCATTTTTCAACTCTGGATGATTTTATGTTTTGTTCTTTTAGTCTCTATTCCACTAATTTCTGCCCTAATCTTTATTACTTCCTGCCATCTACTACTTTTGGCATAGACTTGTTTTATGTAAAACCTCCTGATACATCATTAGGTATTTATTGAGATCTCTCTGATTTTTGTAATGCAAAGACTCATAATTATAAACTTTAGTGATTTCTAAAAGGTTCTTATTTTTGGAATTTTTCACTTTTCTGCCTGCTTTTGCCAGTGATCTACTAGTCATTTAAGAATGTGATGTTCAGTCTCCAGGTCTTTGCGTTGTACTTGTCAACTTGCTTGTAGAGATGATTCCCTGGGCTGATGAGAAGATATATATCTGTCTATGGAGTGGACTATTCTGTAGTTAACTATTAAGTCCATTTGACTTACAGTATGGTTTAACTCTTGAGATTTCAGTTTGCATGATAGATGAGAAGAGAGTATTGAGCTCACTTCTATTTTGTAACTGGAGCTTCTAACCTTTTTTAATGAAATAGGGAGCCCCAGTCTTCATTTCATATATATTTAACAACTGTTGTGTCTTTGTGATGAATTGTTCCTTTATGAGTATACAGGGGCCTTTTTAAATCTCTTCTATTAATTTTTATTTGGGGTCCACTTTATTGTAAGTCAGAATATCGATGGCAGCTTGTTTTCAGCTTCCATTTGCTTGCTAAGGTAGCTGACTTCCCTTGACATGTGTGTGTGTGTGTGTGTCTGTGTTTGCCAGTGAGATGTGTTTCTTGGAGAGAACAGACAGTTGAGTCTTATTTTTAATTCAGCCAGCCAATCTGCCTATTTCTATTGGTGAGTGGAAGTTATTTGAATTTAAGTTATAATTAAGAAAGTTTACTAATTTTTGTAAGTTTAAGTTCTTTTTCTAGCTGGCTAGATTACCCTTTGTGCTTCCTTTCTACTCTAGTGATGTTAGTGGGTTTCTAGTTCACTGTGTTGGGCATAGTGGGCTCTTTCTTATCTGTCCTTTACTCATATATTCTTTCCATAACGTTTTTTTTCTGTTCTCTGCTCCCATGATCAAAAGTGCCTTTCTTTCCTGCTTTGTTCCTTTAGTATCTTACTGACATTACTCTCCAGGTCCTGAATGATCTCCTTACTTTATTCATCTGCTTATTTGAGGTCATTGATCTTTTTGTCAATTTTGAGATCTTAATCTGTCTTTTATCTATTTCAGCATCTTTGAAATCAGCAGGTGAGGTGTTATAGATTTTGGAGGATCCATGTTGCCAATAACACTTTAGATGAGAAGTCTCCTCCTCCCCTGCCCTGTAACCACCTAACTGGAGCTGTTCTCAGCAAGGCTTTCTTCTTGACACTTCTTGGCACGTTACAATTGTCCTACTGCTGCCCTTTCAGGTTTCTGATGTTCACCCTCTTTCCTTTATTGAATTGGACTCTTTCATGGTACCTCTGTTTCACCGGGTCAGACAGAGGCAGTTTCTAGCCTGTCATCTTACCCAGAAGTCCCCCAGAGCAGTCTGCTCACCGAACACATGTCTTCTTGTGATTTCTCTTCCAATTCTATTTGATTTTTCCATTGCCTGTAAGACAGAACCCAACCATAATTGTATTTGGGAGCTGCTCTGTAGCTGGAGTTTTCTCCAGTCCTGCCTGGCCCATGGTCAGGACAAATCTCTCTCACCCATCAGTCCCACAACCACTCAGATTCAGCTGAGTAAACACACAGAGACTTATATTGCTTACAAACTGTATGGCCATGGCAGGCTTCTTGCTATCTAATTCTTCTATTTTAAATTAACCCATGTCTATTAGTCTATAAGTTGCCACATGGCTCGTGGCCTTCCGGTACCTTACGTCTTGCTTGTCATGGCGGCAGCTGGCAGCGTCTCTCTGACTTAGCCTTCAACTTCCCAGAATTCTCCTCTCTCCTTGTCCTGCCTATACTTCTTGCCTGGCTACTGACCAATCAGTGTTTTATTTATTAACCAATCAGAGCAACACATTTAACATACAGAACATCCCACAGCACTGCTCACTGTATGTTGGGGGTGTGGGGGGTGGTGAGCAGCCTCTGTTTAATATATATACCTTACATTCATCCCACATGAAACACTTGGGTTCTAGATGAAATATCCTCATGCTTTGTGTGTGTGTTGCTCTGCCTTCACTTTCCATTCCAGATTGTCATGCCTGCTAGAAAACCCCTGTGATCCTTCATGGCTGCACATCGTTAAATTTCAGAGATAGCAAGGAACATTTCACAACAAATGAAAATGTTCTTTTGCTCTTTATTCCACATTTGTAAAGTAAAATGACTTGTTTCCATTTTTATTCCCTAATACCAACCTGTGAGTCTCTTGAAGGTGGCAGTACCCAATCCATAAATAAATATTCATCAAATGATGATTAATATTACCTGGACAACATATCACAATGATAATTTTGGAATTCAGATTTTTGAATCACAGGATAGTGATTACAGGTTGTCCCTAAAGCTCTAGTAACACCATATTTTTGCACCTGTATTTTAAGTAAAGTCAAACCACTTAGTTTAATACTAATCCCTTTTGTATTCTCTAAATTAACTCTGGCAGTTTTGTGAGTTTTGAGTCAAAATTTAAAACATCAAAATAGCCTTATTTAGCTATACTCTTTGGTTTTGTTTTGTTTTTTGAAAATGGTTTTGTTCAATGTCTCAGTTTTCGTTGCTAGAACACTGAGAAGATTCCAGCATTAATTAACATAGCACGTACCAAAACCTTCTCAGTATTATGTATTTTAGTTTTCCTGAATATTTCTGCCTTGTTAGATTTGGTGTTCATTTTCTTCTGTAGAAGATACACACACCTTTGCTGTACAGATATCTATAACAACGTGTGCAATAGAGCTTGAAAATTGCAAAGCACTGTTTGGATGGAATGGATCACATTCACAGATTTTTTTTTTCATCACTCTGAAAACACTCACAATTTTCATACTAGGAGTTATTCCACTGGGGATTTGTGGTTTTATAACAGCTGTCATCATTCTTCAAATGGCTTATGTAATTTTTAGTGTGATCAGTAAAATATATCCTTCCTGTTTCACAGTAATTTATAAATTTGGATTGCTATTTTAAAAAAGGAAAATTCTCCGTCAAGATGAATGAGCTGTGGATGTTGTTAATATTTCATATAAGAACCATCCTCATTAATTTAAAAACTCGTAAACAAGCCATTGATGAATCAAAGAGACATATTTAAGGCAGATTTTTATCTCTGAAATATTATGTAAGTATTGATAAATAGCTAGAAACTACAGATTTTTTTTTACTATGAAAATAGCCAGCTTGGTCTCACGTACTGCTCAAACACCCACTGTGAGATTTAGAATGCCTCAAAGCTAGGCAAAGCCACAGTTCAGGATGCACTGTTGGTTTTTTAATTCTTCCAATAGAAAAGCATCTCATGAGAAAATGGTCATCTCATTGAATTCATGTAAACAAGATGAGTATGCAGACTTAGGAAAATAGATCGTGCTCAAGACTCAACCTCACAGAAGAGCACAGTCTCCCAGAAGCCCTTGAGCTGCCCTCATGTGCATAAGTCAGTACCTCCTCCTGTACAAAGCTAAATACATCCTGACAAGTGGTTGTCCTTCAGCTTTCCTTACAGAGACCCTGCACATGTACCACCACCACCACTGCCATATTATATACAGTCTCTTCATTCACAGAGAACAGTGACTTTGGGATCATCCCATTGTCTTAGAGCTCATCCCTGATGGCTTTAGTGAGCCGTTGGCTGCTGCTGTGTTAGAGGTGGGACATTTCATCTTGGAAGCACTCAACCTTCTCTCTCCAGAATAATGGTGTCTGAGAAAGGTTCCTCCATTGTGATCCTTTAAAGGGCTTACATGAATTCTTGTAGCAGTGCTGTTAGTGTGGTTAGCCATTTTTTTTCAGGTGGCTGCATCTTTCTGTCTGATTGACAGTTTCCTTGAATAACTACCAACAGCAGTCACTCTGTTTGCTCGCAGGTACTACAGTGCCACCATCCTGCAGATGTCTGGTGTGGAAGATGACAGGCTTGCAATCTGGCTGGCTTCAGTGACAGCTTTCACCAACTTCATTTTCACACTCGTGGGAGTCTGGCTCGTTGAGAAAGTGGGCCGAAGGAAGCTTACCTTTGGTAGTTTGGCAGGTAGGTGGCTGGATGTAGAATCCTGCTTTAAAATACCTTCTAGTGGTGACAGTGACTCTCTCAAAAGGTAACAATGGCATCTGAGAATGATTTCTAAGCCAAACAGTGTAAAACTAGAATGACAGACAGAAAGCAAATCATTGAGAGGTAGGATCTTTCAACTAGCCTGGGGTAACTGGCTGGAAACAAGACTGAGACAAGAAGGGAGTTATAAGGACACACTTTACTGAGGATATATTTCTGTCAAGAGTTGGAGTGCTGTTCAGACAAGCAAAACTGAAGAGCATCGCCACAATTTTTCTGCCCTTGTTTGAAAAGCTTATCCTTTATGCTCTTACTCTGCAACATTGTGTTTTTTATTTTGGAATAGTATGGAAGCAAATATTAGAATAGTCTTTCATAGAGCAAGGAAAGACTTTTTGAAACAGGCCTAAATTCTAGGGTAAAATCTGATTGGTCAAGTGTGTTTTATATAATAGCAAAATAAGAAAAAAAAAACACGAGTCATTTGTGTTAAAAGTTGACCATTTCACCTTTTGTTTCTCTGTAAAGGGCTCTGTTGCAGGATAGAATAGGATCCACCTTTAACATTGTCTTTACATGGTTACCTCAGATATTTTCTAATTTTTTTTCAAATGCACAAACACAGTTCTACTCATCAGTTGGCTGCATTCCCATTGCAACTTTATATCTAGAGTAAAATGCATGTTTTACTCTCAAACATGAAGATTTTTGAGTAGCCTTAACTAAATTCTATTCAATCAAAAGTATATCTAAGACAAAATTTCATCTCACAGACCTGCTTTAGCACATACCATAGTTTTTGGTGAGAAAATATATCCCAATTTCCAAACTCAGTTACTGAGGGTTCAATCCTTCCTTCCTGGAGTGGGCAGGATGCTCCCACTCTGGTTTGTAACTTGGCAGTGGATACCCTGTGCCAGGGGCAGGAGTTCATTCCAAGTGTTAGCACAGAAGCAAAGATGAGAGACTGACCTGTGTTTAGGAGGATACCAGGAAGCCCTCGGGTAAGTGAAGACAAGTGAGGAGCAGGAGGTGGTTTTAAACAGGCATTTATAAGCCTGTTGAAGTAAGAAGAGATGTTTAACCTAGAGAAAAGAGGGAAGAAAGAGATAACGGGTGTGTTAGGCTTTTTTCTGTTGTTTGAACACTGCTGTTTCTCAGCTGAGTCTAACAATTGTATAGTAGTTCATGTTTTTAGACATTGAATAGCGTTACATAAAAGAATCTTTAAATAGTAGCATGTAAAATTAAAAAATTATCTCTGTGTTTTCACTAAGACCCATTTAAAGAAAACTAAATGAACTTGGGGAAGGCCATGTGCTCTGTCCAGAACCAGAGCTGTGCAATAGCAGAGGCCGCCTCAACCCAGCTGCTGCTGCCTTACTCTCCTACCACATGGTCTCCCAAGGCTCTCCTGTTACTTAATCCTTTAATGATAAGTTTAGTTGAATTCTAAATTACTTGCCTGCTATTTCAGTAAAATACTTAGTGCCATATACATTCTATCCCTAGGCTCCATATGGTCCCAGGCAGTTGTTCAGATAACACAGAATCTTTTTCTTCCTGCTGTTCCTTTTATGTGCCCTCACAATTCTGTGCCTGGAACAGAAATTGAAAGCTAAATATGTGGGCATATGTGTGTGTACATGTGTATGTGTGTGTGCACTCATGTATGCACACATTCAGATGTGACCAGGGCCTTGTGCTAGGCAGGTACTGAGCTGCAACTCCAGCACAAGGTTTTTGGAGACAGGGATGGGTCTTGCATTATAGCACAGACTGGCATGGATTTGTGGTCATTTTGCCTCTGCCTTGCAAGTACTAGAATTGGAGGAGCACCCTACCACACCTGGAGAAATTTGGTCTTTTCAGTGATAGAATGATCATGAATCCTGTTTCTTAAAGTGCACAGCAAATGTTCAGTCCTGAATATTAACAGTTCAGTCCCGAATATTAACAGGAAGTGAATGAATGTATGTGGCATAGCCTTTTTGGTATGCCATTCCCTTTTTAATAGGCAGTATTTTTTCACCTGCTTTAGAAATAATCAGTCTGGGACCCTGTTTTGCTAATTCACATCTTCCCTGATCAAATGCCATTGGGAGAATTTCTTGGCTCTGACGAGCATTTGATGTGCTCCTCTTTCCTTGTGTGCTTCTGTTGTGTTAGTAGTGACTTGGCAGTGAGGCTTCCATTCTTTTTTCCTTTTTTCTTTTAACTTCTGAAAAAATTTATTTGGGCTTATAGTTCCAAAGGTGGAGATCCTAATGGTGAGGAAGGCATGGCATCAGGCTGCTAGAGTGGGAAGAGCCTTATTTTCATTGTAGGATTTTTTTTTTAGATTTATCAGCAATCTTACAATCTTTGGTATCTTTTTTGGGAGGTTTGGAGGCTTATTGTTTCAGTATTGGAAAATTATTACCAATTACTCTGGCTAAGAACTGGATTTGTTTTGAATTTTGTTTTCTTTGAGTGTCAATAGGTATGTGTTACTGAGTTCTTCTGACCATTAGTATATATAGTAAAGCATTTTTTTTTAATCCAGGGAAGATAAATCAAGGAGTTTCATTCAGAGCTATGATGTCAAACCAAGTCTGTGTTGAAATAAATAATGTTGTCAATGCAATGCAATAAAAAGCTTTTTTTTTTCCTTTAGGTACCACAGTAGCCCTGATTATTCTTGCCTTGGGATTTCTGCTCTCAGCCCAGGTTTCCCCACGGGTCAGTTTCAGACCAGTGCCTCCTTCGGGTCAAAATGCCACCTGCACAGGATACAGGTGAGATTTTATTACGTTGCTGTTTCATAATCCAGTTATGACAATTTTTTTTTCTTTTAACATTTCTAAAACTTAAATGAATAGGAGATTCGTGGGTTTGCAGGCTTGTGTCTGAAGGACTTGTGACAGGAAGGGTGGTCAGGGACCATCAGTATGACAACTATCATCTACAAAGACAGAATGTAGAAAACTGAAGAAAATGAGGTGTTTGACACAATTTTGGTGCTGGATGGACTGACGGGTGGGCTGAAGAATTCATAGGTGAATTAACGAAAGAATGATTGGACAGCTTTGAGAATTCAGGCCTTTCCTAAGGAATGTTTCCGTCAATACTTGGTGTTTGATTATTTGTAATATAGCCTTATATATGCATGTCAGCATCGTAAGGTCTCTAGACATGGCTATTCCCTAAGACACACAGTTATAGAATTTCTAAGCACCTATGAACTATGGTTTTATCTTATACATTTTTGATGGACTTGAAACTATCTGTGGAATATCTATGGAGCGCAGACCCATGGGATAGTAAAGGTGAATTAAGATGTAGAAAATACCTAACACGGTACTTGCATGTAATAAGTTCTCAGTAAGTGTTACAGCTTCTGCTCTAATTAATAAAACCCTAGCAGAAGGGAAGACTGGATGGTGGGGCTCAGAGAAGACTAGCTTTGGAGATGGGGAATGTGAACTGAGCCCCATAAAGGGAAATGGAGTAAGCGCCTCAGCAATAGCAGTAGGCATGATACCCATGCACGTAGTCAGGAACTGAGTAAGAAGACAAGGCTAACCACAGGCCAGTGAGGGCACAGCAGACTAAGAGGAGACTATGAAAAGGTCAGGTCATCCAAAATTGTCAGAGCTTTCCGCTCTTCATCCTGAGAGCATGAATGTGCATCATGGAGAGATTTTAAGCAGAGGAGTGACTTGCCCAGAATTTCCATTCTATACCATATTCAAGAGAATAAATCAATAAGAATTTAAAAAAAAAGTTACTGATTAACCAAGAGCTAAAAGAGAAAGGAATTTTCAGAGAATTTGAAGTAACTGTTCTAGGAGCCAGGTAGAAGGTACTGTGTCCATGAAATGAGGTGACTGAATGAGGTGAGATGATAGGTTGTTGTAGGCAGATTGAACTGTGGGAGAATGCTGTGTAGGCATGGGGGAATGCTGCTGTGTGATAGCAGACGGTGTGGAGTAGAGCATATCAATGATGTATAATCATCAAAGATATGGATATGGTGATGCCTGGTTCACAGCTAAGAACCTTACTGAGACCTCGACTAGTCTGATTTCACCAACATTCACAGATCAAACAGACAAAACATCTTTTGTGTTCTATCCATAACGTTGAATCACAGATACTCATGGTGGACAAGGCATTTAATGTAGCCTAATTTAAACCTCTCCTCATTAAAGGAAGCAGAGGTCTACATATGTTGTATTCTCTTCCCAGAGCACTCTGGATGACTGCTTGTTCTCTAGACTTCGCCTGTGGAGTTCCCATGTGGGGTCCTTTTATGGCACAATACTACTTGCAGACATTGCTTTTTCTAGCACCTCCAGCTAGACACCTGCTAGCTGTCTTCTTGCCTTAGACCCAGAAGGCAATTTGATAGTGAAGATGACCTAGAGAGTAGGGTTAATTTTACTAAACCAGTGACATCCGGCACATTACCTCTTCCTTGTCACACTCAATGCCCTATGTCAGTCAAAATTCACCAGAGGAGTGTACCTCCAGCTCACTGCACTTTTCTCTTTACTGTTTCTCAGTTGGAGCCCTTACCATCACTGGAGGTCTTTCAAGCTACAGGAGAGAGGGGCAGGGTTTACAAACACACTCCCCCTTCGGTAGCCGGAGTCGTCTCTAAATGCTAACTTCCTTTAACTCCTCACCCCTTCTCCAACACCATCAAGTCAAGAGTACTAAGATGTTCATTGTGGCCCCTTCTGTACAGTGATTTCATTCTGTGTTTTCTTCTGGAAATGAAGTTCTCAGACATCTAAACTAAGCAATTGAGATGTCACCTGCTCACCCCCCTCTGACGGTGACACTAGTTTTGGGAAGCAGTGTGCCCTTCATTCCATATTCCTCTCAGAGATCACTTTAAAAGATACAATTCTATACTTACTACACTCTTTTCTAGCCATGTATGGTCATCTTACATCATTGACATAGCATTATGATACTGTCAGATTCAGTGATTTTTCTTTTTTTTTTCAACACTGAAATGTGCAAAAATCCTATCAGTTACTGTTCCTCATTTTAACAACATGGTAACAATGTGTCCATCATTTCTGGTCATGCTTAGCAGCTGGTAGTGAATTAATGACTCTACAGAGTTGAAATTCTCTACCTGTGTCTATAGAAGACTTCCCTACTGATTTCCTCTCAAATCAACCTGGTTTCATTTTTAACCTTGATAATAGGAGGCACTATGCCTTGAGGTTAGTGATCATAAAACTGCAGGAGAATGTGGATGTGTTGACTAATATCCACAAGCACATTTAAGATTAAAATAAGCATAAATGGTAGTTGAAAAAGAAATTGAGAGTTGAAACAGAAGCCTGCATAACTTTATCCTGTAACCTTATCTTGAAATGATTGCATATGTATTTTGCTCTTACCTACACACCTACTGCTGAATTTGGCACATGAAGAAGAGGATTTTCCCAATGATGCAAGGGTCCTTTTCTTTGTGCGTGCGTGCGTGCGTGCGTGTGTGTGCGCGCGCGCGCGTGCGCGCGCACGCGCATGTGTTTGACATGTGTGCATGAGTGTCAGTGATATGCGCCACAACTCATGTGTAGAGATTAGAGGACAACTTTCAGGAGTTGGTTTTCTCTTTCTTCTATGGGTTCCAGGAATCCAACTCAAGTCCTCAGACTTGCATAGCAAGCCTTTACCTCCTGAGCCATCTCACTGGCCTGATGGAAGGACTGCTATCTGCCTGCACAGGTACTTCTCAGAAGAAATTGAATTCTTCATATGGCAGATCATCCTTTGAGTTCTCCATGACTTTTTTTTATTTTGATGACTTGAAGTTTGTCGAGAGAACATGCGTAGCTATCGTAGCATCAAGATTCTGAACTCAAATCTTGCTAGTCATCTATTGTCAAGAAGTGCTTTTTGGAGCCAGGCATGGTGGTGTGGACCTATAATCCGTGTTCTTGGGAGGTGGAGGTGGGAGGATGAGGAGTTCCAGATCATGGCTAGTCTTGGCTATGTCATGCTTCCTCATTAAAAAAAAAAATGCTTCTTGGGAATATAAAAGGGAGGAATCTGAGAAGAAGTGTGCAAAGAGTAAGAACAGTGTATTCCAAGAAGAAGCATCTTTTATGTCTTCTATACAGGTCATGAAGAGGAGTGTGGAGGCTGGTCATGGTAGCATCCCAGCACTCAAGAGGCAGAGGCAGGCAGATATCTGAGAAGGTGATGCCAGCCCCATCTGTATAGTGAGTTTCAGGCCATTGAAGGCTACATATTGAGACCCTGTCTCAAGCAAAAAGAAAATGTGAATTTTTCAATGAAACTGGTCTAGGTGAATACGTGAAAAAAATTACTACAAAAATTGGATGGATGGGAGTTGATACAAAAATGCCTAGCCTTCATAAGCCATGAGAATTCCTGGAATATGAGAAGACTTCAAGGATTATAGGATAAAAATGACATAATTAGATTTGCATCTTTAAAATATCACTATGGCCGCATAGTGGCATTAATTAGAAAAGAACAAAGGGATGAAGAAACATAGGTAGCCTAGGCAACAAGAAATATAATCTTGGTGGCAGTGGAGACAGACTGGAGAGGTATCCTGAAAGACGATGACAGGCCTGAGTAGTTGGGTGGATGACAAGAGAGAGCAAATGCTTTTGCAAATGACGGTTGGGTTAGCATCTGGCATCTGCAATCTCACTGGAGACTGATGTAGTAGTTCGCTTCGCTGTTGCTGTTCTAAAAACCACAACCAAAAGCAGTTTGAGGAAGAAAGGTTTGTTTGGTTTTACTTCCACATGAGTCTATCATTGAGGGGAGTCAGGACAGGAACCCCGACAGGAACCTGGAGGCAGGAACTGGAGAGGAGACCATGGTTGGACCCTACATACTGGCATGCTACTCAGCTCACTCAGCCTGATTTTTTTTTTATACAGCTCAGGACCACTAGCCCAGGTTTGGCATCGTACACGGTAGACTGCACCCTCCCATATCAATCATTAGTCAAGAAAATGCCCTACAGGCATGTCTACAGTACGATCTAATAGGGACATTTTCTCAATTAAGATTCCCTCATACCCAATGATGGTAGGTTGTGCCACATTAACAAGAAAACTGACCAGAACATCTACTTCTTAGGAACATTTTCAGTGATAGGAGTCTGGAGACTATCCCTATTTTCCAGTATAAATAGGTCACATTAGCAGCCCAGCACTTAGCATTTTCTGGTACTCACATTCCTACTCAAAATATCATTTATTCCTTTTGTACTCAAAATATATATGAAAAAACTTAACTTATCCAGTCAGGTCCAAAGTAGAGCAAGAAGGTAAAAAGAAAAGAAAAGTTATGTATCTCAGATAACCCAGATGTCTTCATGACAGTTCTATTGATGTGAAAACACACCATGACCAAGGCAACTTACAGACAAAAGCGTTTAATTGGAGACTTGCTCACAGTCTTAGAGGGTGAGTCAGTGAGCATCATGGTGGGAAGTAGACAGGCATGGGTCTGGAGTAGTAGCTTAGAGCTTTACATCCTGATCCATGACAGCAAGCTGAGAGAGCAGCGCTGGGCCTGATGTGGACTCGGTAACATTTATATTCTTGTTATAGAATTGCACAAAATTGCATGAAACCAATAAAACTTAGAGTTCTCTTCACACATAATGCCCCATTCTGTTATATGTGAATAAAGGGTGTAAACTATGCAGCTGTCTGTGTGACAGGCCAACACAACTTTGTAGGAAATATTACTAAATAATTAAATAATACTAAATAAAAACCCTCATAACATTTTAACTATTTTATAAGTTTAAACAAAATGAAAATTGCCTTCTTATAAGTCATGTTGACTGAATGGTGAAATAAGCTACATATCACCAGTCAGCTGTCTGGCTACATATCACCAGCCAGCTGTCTGTCTGTTAAGTTGAAGTATTGCTCATGATACCTCGGTAGACGGTATAGGCCCCCTCCTGTGCTTTCTCTGTCTGACATGTGGGGAAATGACCGCTGCTTTGACCCAAATCTTTGTTTTTTAAAACAATCTTTGCAATCCACTTAAGAAGTCTCTTCAGTGAAAGTATCTTTGACCACAATAACTCAGACAGTCTTGATGTTTGAATAGATGGGTTTGGTAGGAAGAAATAAATAATGCTGACCAAAGGACATGTATATATCAGTAAATAAATCAGGAGGTTAATGAAATGTAACATTTTATATACGCTTAGGGTTAGTTCTTATTTTTGATTTAAAAATAAAAACATTTCTGAGAGTTGCAGTAGGTCACAGGTACTAAAAGGCAAAGCCTTACCCTTAATAGAACAAAATGCAAAAAACACAGCAAAGGCTTATGGGGAGTCAGAGTGGCCTGGCATCGTCCCTTCCTCCTGAGGCCATCACAGCAGACTACACAGGAGGCATCACCACTGTTCACCTCTTCATAGAGTAATGTTTCCAAATGCATAAAGTAAATTTATGGGATCACAAAAGAAAGCAGGATATTAAAATCTATTGCCAAGCATATGTGCCATAATGTGAGGGGTCAAGCCTGCCTCATATGTCCTAGGCAAGTTCTCTACCCCAGAGCTACATCAGCAGCCCCACCCCCTTTTGTTTTTCCTTCCTTCCCTCCCTCCCTCCCTCCCTCCCTCCCTCCCTCCCTCCCTCCCTCTCGTGCTTTTTCCTTCCTTCCTTCCTTCCTTCCTTCCTTCCTTCCTTCCTTCCTTCCTTCCTTCCTTCCTAATTTTATTTCGAGGTAAATTCTTGCTAAGATGTCTTGATCAGCCTCAAACTAGCAGTCCTCCAGCCTAAGCCTCTGGATTATAGACCTGCACTACTACAGCCAGGGTAAAATCCTTCATAAATAAACTTGCTAAATAATGACATTCATACCTCTTTATGAAATATGAAAAGGCAGAGGTAGCTGCGGGTCCAGCATCATAAATCAAACATCTTAGTGAATGTCAGTTGTCTTTGTCAGATTTCTCTATTTGCTGTAATGGGACAGGGTGATATTAGATTGCTGGTGCTAACGGTAGTTTATTGCCTACATAATTCCTTCATAATTGAAGGAAATGCTTAATTTTAATAAAAGGTTAATGAAATACAAACTTTTCCCATTAACTTTGTGGGTCCCATGTGAAAGATATAGTTCACAAGAGTGAGCTCAATCTAATTCTTCCAAGGTGGGTAATGGTTCCTTAGACTGACATGGTAGAGAAAGCCCAAGAAGCTCTGAGGACCATAGGGAGGTACTTACGTCAGCCACCCATGAAGCAACAGGAGCATCAAATATAAACACTAGGACTTTATGAAGACTCTCCCTTGAAAATGGAGTACCAAATGATGAAACTCATTAAACCAGCGACACCCTAATGATCCAGCTACAGAATGCGCCACTTAATTGAGGGCAGTCTGGGCAAAGGCAGGGGATCCAATCTCTTCAGGAAATTAGACTACATTAGGGGACAAGGTGCCAGTCTGCAGATGAGGCAGAAGGAAATGGAGGGCCTTGGGTACCAAGTCAAGGCTTGGGTGGGGAAGGAGGAAGGCAATCAACAGCATCAGACAGACAGGAATTAGCCGCATCACCTTGGAGCTTTGCAGAGGATTGAGGATTGCTGCTTGATGCTGGGTGTAAGTGGGAAACGTTTCCCAGTTCCAGAGAGACAAAACAGACCTGGAGTTTATTTATGTTGGTGATATGAGGACAGGGTGTCTTTAGGAATATTCAGGGTAGACTGCTTGAATGTTTAAGTGCAGAGATTTAGGGGGAGGGATTTGGCTAATTCCATGATGGTTGCATGCCCTAGACTGATCTAGGAAGATGGATGAGCCAAATTTCTAAGCATGCTTTGATTTTTAAATAATATTAATTTCTGCGAATTAAGTCCTCCACACTTTCCAGAATCATTCCCGATTCTGTGTGGATATATTTGTCAAATTACTCTCATACTTTCTTAGGAGGAAAATATATTATTTAATTGAAGGGGAGGAATACAAAGGCTGGGGGAGAGTTTATGTGACTTGCTAAGGTGGCGGAGTTCCTTTGCGCTGCCCACTGCCCTCCTTTGGCCTTTCCCTGACTGCCAGACAGCCTACTGAAGCTCTGAGGACCACAGAGAGGTGCTTACGTCAGCCACCCACGAAGCAACAGGAGCATCGATCTATAAACACTAGGACTTTATGAAGACTCTCCCTTGAAAATGGAGTACCAAATGATGAAGCTCATTAAACCAGCGACACCCTAATGATCCAGCTACAGAATGCGCCACTTAATTGAACTAATATTAAACCTCGTTAGGGATGTTCAGTAGCAGAGTTCATTTTGTAACAGAGATGAGGTTCTGGGCTCATGCATAGATTAATAAACAGATTAAATCACTTCCAACACTGCTGTCTAAGCAATGTTGATTTTTTTGGGGGGAAAAAAGTGTTCCTGATTCCAGGACAATCAGCAATAAAAACAAATTGATACTTTGAGCTTTATCAGAATTTGAAACAGCTGCCTTTATTTTCCCAGATTTTTGATGTTTTTTTGAGACAGAGTTTTTCTGTGTAGCCCAGCTGTACTGGAACTTGCTCTATAGACCAGGCTGGCACCAGCCTCTGCCATGACTGGGAGTAAAGGCATGCACCACCACTGCCTGCCTATCTTTTTTAAAGTTTATGTGTATGAGTATTTTGCCTGCATGTATTTGCATGTACCATGTAAGACAAATTGCTAAAAGGTCTTATTAATAAAAAAAAAAACCTGGAGCCAGATATTGGGGTGAAAAACTGAAAGGTCAGAGGAATAGGACAAGCCACAGCCAACCTCACCTTACCTACACCTCAACTTCCAAAGAGAGCTACTTCCTGTTTACCCACACCTATATGCCTTTCTGTTCTGCCATTCACTTCCTTTCTCTGCCCAGCTACATCACTTCCTGTCTTTCTCAACAGACCTCCAGACCTCTATGATTAGTGCTGGGATTAAAGGCATGTGCCACCACTGCCTAGCTCTGGTCCCAATGTGGCCTTGAACTCAGAGATCTGGATGGATCTCTGCCTCTAGAATGCTAGGATAAAAGGCGTGTGCTACCATTGCCTGACTTCTCTGTTTAACATAGTGGCTGGCTTTTTCCTCTGATCCTCAGATAAGCCTTATTAGTGTGCACAATATATTGGGGGACACAATATATCCCTGCAGTACCATGTATATGTGTGGTATTCATGGAGGCCAGAAGATGGCATCCCCAGGAACTGGAATTATGGCAGCTTGCAAGTGAATGATGGGAACTGAACCTTAGTCCTCTGCTAGTACAGCAAGTGCTCCTAACCACTATGCTTTCTTTATCCAGCCCCATTTTTTTGCTTTTAATCAAAGAAATGCTAAAAGTTTAGAGTCCCAAACACAAAGCCAGTCATAGAGATGGCAGTGTACCTCAGCTGTTGCTGTCTTTCTCAGCTAACACCACATGGCAGGGTTTTTTTGGTTTTGTTTTGTTTTTGTTTGTTTGTTTGTGTTTGTGTTTTTTTTTTTTTTGTATCCCTACATTGGGTCAGCCTTCCTCCAGAAGGTGGAGTTCTTAACCTTCAGGGAAGTTTCAGTTCTAGAAGAGCAAAGGACCTTGTTCACAATTACCAGTGGTCTGTATTTTAACACAAGGGTTAAAAACTATTCTTTCATTTTTTTTATTGTACATGGTGTGTGTGTGTGCATGTGTAGATATGTGTATATGTATGTGTGTATATGTGTGAGTGTGTATGTGGGGGTGCATATATCCCAGGCTACCCTTAATCTAATGCCCCTCATGCTCAGTCTCCCAAATGCTGGTGTGATCACAGGCAGGTGCTATCAGCCTCATTCCTCTTGACTCAAAGGAGGATGCCTTTGTCATTGGAGAAGGTAAGTTTGATTTTCAAGCTGTGTAAGAGTACTTGGCGGCAGTGAAGAGAGCTGCCCTGCTCACAAGCCTTATTGGATGTGCATTAGAGTCAGCTGACCCTTCACTCCCCTGAGTCACTGGCGGTGTCTCCCTGAGCCTCTCTCTAGTAAGCAAATATTCATGGTGAGAATTGGCATTCAGCATTGGCGATCACATCATTCCTGTGGTAAAGAAATCATGGTGTCCACTAGTGCCAACTTGAAGGTAGATTAATAAATCTCTAAACCTTTATAATACTAAAAGAAGGCACTGGTCATTTTCTATTTTTCATTATCATAAAGTTCAGGACCTTAGAAAAATGTTAGGGGTAGGGGAGGGGGGTCAGTAAAATAATGGCTTAGCAGTTAAGAGTGTATACTGCTCTTCCAGAGGACCTGAGTTCAGCTCCCAGCACCCACATCAGGTTGCTCACAACCACCTGTCATCCCAGCTCCAGGGAATGTGATGCTCTCTTCTGGCCTCAGTACATGCACTCACATGCACATACTTCCACTCTACCCCCAACACACACAATCTGAAAATAAAATAATTTATAATCAGTAGTGACTGATTCCGAATCAGAATTTAATTTTAAATTCTCACCTTCCTTTTGTTTGATTTTCCTTGAGAATATTCTGATTTTTTATATAATAAATTCATTAGTCTTTTACGAAGGCTGGCATCAAACTCTCTAGAACCTCTAGCCTCTGTTTCCCAAGTGCTGCAGTTACAAGTGTGTGACGCCATGTCCAGTCCATGCTGATTACTCATAGGAATCAGAACTCAAGTGACTTCTTAGAAGTATTCTCTGCTTTGCTCATTTTGTAATGAAAAAGAAGATGTATTTTGTATAAACTGATTCTTGTTTGTATGAACATTTCACTTTATGGGACCTAAATATATATAGCCCTTCAATTTTTTTATTATTATTTTAAGGTTAGTACTTTAATAAGGCATTGATTTTACAAGTTTAGTGAGCTTTTAAAGTTGAAACCAATAAATTATCTCTCAAAACAATATATCTATGGAAATGTATATTGTCTATATTGATACAAGCTGATCGGTTCTGTGTTGTGACACATGAACACAGCAAATCTTATAAAAGACAGCATTTAATTGGGGCTTGCTTACATTTTCAGAGGTTTATTCCATTATCATCATGGCAGGAAGCATGGAGGCACACAAAAAGAAGTAGCTGAGTAGTTCTACATCTGGATCCCTAGGCAGCAGGAAAAGAGAGACACTGGGACTAGCTTGGGCTTTTGAAACCCCAAAGCCTGCCCCAGTGAAATATTTATCCAACAAGGCCACATCTATTTAAACAAAGTCATAACTCCTAATACCTCTCAAGTAGTACCACTCCCTAATGACCAAGCATTCAAATATATGAGCCTATGGGGATCATACTTATTCAAGCACCACATTTCAACCCCTGAATCCCATAGGCTTGTAGCCATATCATAATGCAAAATTCAATCAATCCAACATCCAAAGTCCTCATAGTCTGTCACTGTCTTAGCACTGTTTAAAAATGTGAAGTTCAGAGTCTCTTGTGAGACTCAAGATAATCTCTTAACTGTAACCCCTGTCAAGTCAAAATAAAAAAGAAGACAACATACTTCCAACATACAATGGCACAGAATATACATTATCCTTCTAAAAGGGAGGACAGGGAGCATAGTGAGGAAATATTGGACCAAAGCAAGACCAAACACCAGGAGTGCAAGCTACAAACTCTGTATCTCCATGTCTGACATCAAAGCGCCCTTCCAAACTCCAACTCCTTTTAGAGTTGTTGACTGAAACATACTTCTCTCTCTCGGGCTGGTTCTACACACTGTTAGCAGCTCTCTTTGGCAGGTGTCCCATAGCTCTGGCATCTCTAACATCTTGGCATCTCCAGGGAAATCCACCCTCACAGCTTCATAAAATGGCTGTCTGGGCCTCCATGCAGGGACCTCCCTGCCACACTCCTGGCCTTGTCAGCTTTGCTGAGCCTCAGAGAAAGATTCCACAACCCTTTTCTTGTGTCCTTGACTCTACAGCCAGAACCATGTGGCTGAAACTGCCAAGTTCTGCTGCTTGCTGGGGCTGGAACTTGACTCCCTCATTCAATTACATTTTCACCAGCTTTACGTTGTTGATGGTTTCCTTCACTGCTTAAGCTTTTCGCAAGTTTTCATTCCATTTCACAAGTTGGAAGCTTAACTGGATGGGGTCTTGCCATGATGCCATTGCTCTCTATTCCGTGTAGTATCAGGCTTTTCTTTAAATTTTTTTATGTCTTTGAGCACTGGACTTAGCACTACTATATTTCCTGGTGCTCCTTTTCTCCTCAAACTGTACATTTTATATTTTTCCTTGCTCAGCCTGCTCCTTTTCATTATAGATCTGTCTAAGCATGACTACTAATAACCACACAACAGCATCAATACTAGCTGTCTTGAAATCTTTGCCCATGCCATTAATCTAAAATTCTTCAATTTAGCAACCTGAGGCAGATTTTTTGGACAATAGTAAAAGACAGTCACATTCTCCGCCAAAATTTCACAACAATTTGTAGGCCGCTTACTAATATTCTTCTCCTCTGAAACCTCTTGAGCCAGGCCATCATGATCTACATTGCTGTCAGCACCACTGTCTTCCACACTCCTGCTAAGATGGCCCATTCAGCCCTGTTTAAAGCATTCAACTGCTTTTCTAATCCAAAATCCACCTTTTGCCAACAAGCATCATGGTCAGGCCTGACATAGCAATACCCCAACCCTGGTACCAACTTCTGTCTTATTCAATGTTCTATTACTGTGAAGAAACACCATGACCACAGCAACTCTTATAAAAGAAAGCATTTAATTGGGGGTGGCTTACATTTTCAGAGGTTTAGTCCATTATCATCATTGTAGGGAGCATGGAGGCACACAGGCAGAAGTAGCTAAGAGTTCTACATCTGAATTCACAGTCAGCAGGAAGAGAGAGACACTGGGACTGGCTTGGGCTTTGAATTCCCAAAGCCCACTCCCAGAAACACACTTTTTCCATCCAGGCCACACCTCCTAATCCCTTTCAAGTAGTGCCATTCCCTGATGACCAAGCATTTAAATATATGAGCTTAAGGGGCCATTTTTGTTCAACTACCACAGCATGCATGAGTAGTATGAAGAGGCATCATTCATTGGAATTTTTTCTCTCCTTTGATATTACGTTAATGTGCTTGCCTTGCTATGTTTTATTATAATCAACTTAAGGAATCTAAGCATTTTGAATTAATATTCCTCTCCATTATATTTGGGATTCTAGTGGGAACCAACGTGGGCCTCCCTTCATATAAACAGACATTGCCATGGCTCAGTTCAGCCACATGTGGATCTCAAGAGGATCCTAAAGTCCACCTTTTTTAAAAAAAAAAACTTTTTTCTTTATTTATTCTTTGTGTCTTTCACATCATGCATCTCCATCCCATTTATTTACCTGTCCCTTCATATCTTCCTTCTGCCCTTGCAACCTTCTCCCCCCAAAATAAAATAAAATAAAACTTAAGAAAGAAAAATCAATCTCATTCTGGAAGCTGTAGTGTGACACACAGTAAACCCTTTTTTCCATGTAGTCTACTTTTAAAAAGTCACTTTCATTACCTACAGAAGTCAAGTTATTTTGCTTCATACCTAGATTTCTGGAACAAATAAAACATTGAAGCAGAAGTCCCTATTTAAAAAGCCATTACTCTAATTATATATTAAAATAATAACTCTTGTTTTAATCTATTCATTACTTGCTGACTTACCCACTGAGTCCTGGGACATTGTGGAAGTTTCCCAAAGCTGAGTAGTGAGTTGATTGGAGTATGTCAGGACAAAGCAGAGTGACAAAATGAGAGGGAGATTAAGTTCAACTGACATGACATATACATTGTTTGTTTGGGGGTTGGGAGTGATGTTGTTACTGCTGCTGTTGTTGAGACAGAGACTCACTAGGCTGACCTAGAACTTGTCATCCTCCTTCCTAGTGTGTCAAGGTGCTGAAGTTACAAGCATGTGCGACAGCTCCTGGCTTTCATTGTGTCTTCAAGGAAAATGTGGAGAGATGCAGGAAGCCAAAGTTCTCCAGTGGCTTTGTAGTTGAGGTGATAGATGCAAATAGCCAACACTAATAAAGGAGCACACATCAGTAACAGAAGCAGGCCTGGTGATGTGGTTCCCTGATGGGCCATTTCCCCAGCATTTGAGAGGTCTTGGAGTGGAACCCCAAACTGCGAAATCACAAAACAAAGCTGCCAGCAATGTTTTTAAAAACCAGTTTGAGAGGCTGTTATAAAAACAAAAAGCATGAATGCCTTGGAATCCCTCAGGGAGAGAGTCAGGGTAGAGGCCCTAACCTTCTTACAGTAGCCTAGGGTCCACAGCTTTGGGAAGGACAAAATATTGAAAGCCAGAAAGTGAACAGATTCTAGAAAAGGCTGAGAAATTGGCATGGAAATGAAGTGAATGTGGCCCCTTAGTTTCTGGGAGACAGAGGCAAACTTGATAGTGGATCCAGCCTGGGATAGGCTGGGGTGGCAGGAATGATAGAACACAGATAGCTTAACTGTCATCTGCTCTGCAGGTAAGTCATGGAGAAACCATTTAGTCACCAGTCACGGGCACTGGACAGAGGTGGTACCACCAGGAGCACCTGGGGAGCAGAACCCAAAGCCAGGATCAGACGCCGTCACCGGGCTTACACTGCACACAGTTAAGAGCAGTGACTAGCGCAGAGGTTCCTCTGCTCTGCAGTGGCGTGTAGATAGTCCCTTAGCCAGCTTTGCCACAATAGTGACACTCGAGACGTTAATAATTGGTTCTTCTTTAAACAAGAAAGACAAGGAGGTCATCCCAACAGGGCTTTACGTCTTTTCACAGTTTAGTTCACTTTATAGTCAATTAGAGTCCCCCCCAAAAAGTTTATAGGTGACAAGTAATGTGTCTCCACAATATTTTATAATTTCTTCATTTGCCTCTCCCTCGGCCTTTACAACCAGCTGAGCAGCTGCCTCACCCTTTGGTTTCAAATGAGGGATAAGAAAAAACAATTGTCTCAGATGTGTGTACAGAAACTTCGGGACCCTGTTCACAGTATAGTCAATATTTGTGCCAGATACTCTACCGGGAGCTTTTATGGATTCTTCTTTCACCAAGGCAGATCCTCATATTTGCCCCTTTTTGCCAAGAACTCCAACCAAGGCCCAGAGAGGTTTGATGAGATTAGAAGGCCACATGCCTTAGCCTGCACAGAACTAAGTTTTAAGTGACAGGAGTGAACCTGTCTCTGCCCAGAATCCAGTGTCCACCATCTAAGTTCACTCTGACGCATCTCTGCCAGAAGAGGGGCCATGCAGACTTTGAGAAAGAGACAATAATTTAGTCAGATATTACAAAGCCTATTTGGGTATATTTTCACTTGTCCAGTGAACCTGAGATTCATTTTCTGAAATACATTTGAGAAGTTGTATTCCATTTAGAACTTGAGCTTGTTTTGTGAATTGTGTTAATTTTCATTGGCTTATATTCAGTTCAGAAAATCTTTTTTTTTCCCCTACTGTATTAATGAGCATTATAACAAACAAGAGATTGAGTGAGATTAATGTGATGAGACAGTGGTCCCCTTTGGTGGTGTCAAATTTGAGGGAACCAATGTGCTTGCTAAATGCCTCATTTGCTGGAATTGGGGAGATTTGGTAGTACCAGCTCCCTCACAGTGTGCTCAGAAACTTGATTAAGAAGTGTCTCCATCTATCAGGCGCCTTCTGTTCCTTGGTATATGACACTAACCATGTACAAGTGTTATGTCAGTGGTGGCAAAAAAAAAAAGACACATGATTATAATCACTCATTATCAGTTTCATTTGCATATTGAACCCATATTAAAGCCTCATAGTTTTCAAAAGATTTTGGTAGTAGCTAGCATTTCACAACGCAATTAGAAATGGGCAAAAATATTTTTAGGCCTTTGTAAAGTTATTAGTATCAGTTATGAAAGGGAACCTTCCAGACCCCATTCACAGTATCATTAACATTGTGCCGGTCACTCTACCAAGAACCCCTGCATTAATTAGGCAATAATGCTCATCAATACAGTGGAAAAATGGCTCATTTATATGTAAACAGGGGAATTCCATCTCTTATAAAACAGATACTCTGAATTGCTTCAGAACTTTTTTATAACTAAATCATACAGTTTTGTCAATTTAGAAAAGGAAAAGATAATTTTGTGTGTACGTAGCATATGCAGGTGCCTTTTGCCATTGCCAATGGGGAATGGCATTGTAGACTTTCGTCCATGAACAAAATATTCAGTGGTGATAGTGTGTGCAGTGGATGAGGACAGAGAAGGACCTGGAAAGATCAGTTCAGGGACCAGGCCCAGCTCAAAGATGTTTCTACTGACAGTATTAACTACTAATACGGAAATTTTGGCTATTTCTTTTTTAAGGTGTTTTGTTTTTACATTTTGCTAAATGTGTCTGTTGTGTCGAGGGGGAGGGGTGCTTCATCATGGCCTCCTTTATAAAGTGTCCAGACACGGCCTAAGATGCACCACCATCACTATGCGGTCAGTGTGTGCGGAAGCTGTGCACACTTACTCAGAGTGACTGCCGCACTGCTGGACACCAGCCTCAGTAAACACCTGAGGAGGAAGAGCGGAGTCCCCTCCACTGACAGCAGACTTACAGTGTTGATTGCTCTACTGCGGCCATCAAGCTTCTGCTGTGGTTGTGCAGTGATCCTAGTGAGAAGAGCAGGTTCTAATTTTTAACATACAGCATTACTATTTAGGCCCAATTTCTTGTAACTGATTTCTAACATTCCTTCCTAATAAATTCTTATTTTAAGACAATGCACCACCCAGCTCTAACAGGAAAGCAGGAAGAAAGGTTAGGGCTGAGGGAGCGTGCTTTACTTAATGCAAGGGACCCTAATGCCTGCCTCCCAGCAGCCAGTTTTCTGAGCTGAGATCTTGCTAGAGGTAGATTTAAGACAAGGCACTGCTCATGATGCTTCTGGCTGGTTTAATGAGACACACTTAAGAAACTGGACCATTTTCTACACAGTCAAATTTATCGACTTCTGAGTAGAAATTAAGAATGTTCTAAATTAGCCCCTGTCAATGTTTTAAAGATTTTTTTTTCCTGAGGCCACATTGAGCTACACTACACCTTTGTTGGGTTACTGAATGACATCGGGCCACCTTTTATCTCCCCTGGATGCTAGACCTGAAGCTGGGGCCTTTATTTCTCTCTTCTTTAGCTAGAAACATTTGGATTTCGTAGAACCAGAGTTGCTCTAAATACATGAATCCCTATCTGTTCCCCCCCACCATCCTGTTTCTAAAAAGAAACCTCAGAGATTTTGAAGGCAAATCTCCTCCCTCCAGCAAGCAACAGAAGCACATTTGTTTCTCAGAATTATCACCTGGCTGCTGGTTTCTAGTCTTATTGATTTCTCTGAGCTCTGCCCTCAGTCCCCCAGCACTTCCCACGGTTGAGAACCTTTTCAGGGCTCACACACTCTCCCCAAGACCAAGACTGCAAGCTTCCATCACACTTAAAGAGCATAAAGTTTGTCTAAATAGTGCTATTACCGCCGGACGTTGGTGGCGCACGCCTTTAATCCCAGCACTCGGGAGGCAGAGCCAGGCGGATCTCTGTGAGTTCGAGGCTAGCCTGGGCTACCAAGTGAGTTCCAGGAAAGGTGCAAAGCTACACAGAGAAACCCTGTCTCGAAAAACCAAAAAAAAAAAAAAAAAATAGTGCTATTATCTTTTACTATAGTATTTGAAGGCTGCAATTTAAGGCAAGGCTGTGGTGTGTGTGTGTGTGTGTGTGTGTGTGTGTGTGTGTGTGTTTGTGAGAGACAGAGAGACAGAGAGAGAGTGTGTGTGTTTCTGCTGTGTAGGCTTGAAGGAAATTAGCCTTGCAGTTTATTTCTCTCTGAAAGTGAATTATAAAGGTTATTAAGCTACTCCTCCATTTTTACTGTTGATTGCCTGTTCATAACAGCTTTTGCCTCTGGCAATCTAAAAACAAGCTATAGCTTGTTCTTTGATGGTTAAATTCTTTTTACTTCATGACGCGGGCATTCACCTTCAGCCACTCGCCCCTCAGAATTATTTTCCAGAATAGGCTGAAAATCTACCATAGTGTGGTGAGCTAAGTTAGAAACCTGCGGTGCACCCTGGGAAGCCAGCCTATGTTGAGCTAGATGCTGGTCTGCACGTTACAGAAGCTATGAGCAGGATCTTAGCTCATGAGATGCCACAGCTGTAAACAGATTGTTAAAAGGCATCATCCACAGAGATGTGGCAGAGCAGAGCAAAGGACTGATTGCAAAACATTCAGCAGTTCTTTCACAAAGAGGAGTCCTTTTATACATACCTTGTTAATTAACTTTCTTTTGAGGATACATAGTCTCTTGGGCTGGTGAGAGGGCACCGTGGGTAAAGGTGCTTCTTATGCAAACCTGACAACCTGTGTTCGAGCCCCAGATCCCATGTGGAAGGAGAAAACTGGCCCCCCAAAGTTGTCCTTTAACTCCCAACATGCCCTTACGTGCGCACAATCACACACATAATAGAAATAATATTTTTATTAAATAAAAAAGAAACTGCACAATTTCTTAACGTTAGGCCACAACTGTAGTTTTTGTTATCTGCGCAGATACTTCTGTGGCACCGTATGGTAAGTACCTGTAAGCGAGGGTACAGTGCGACCACCAAACTGGACCATGGAGAAATTCAAATTGCCAAGGCTGTCTCCTGTGGCATGCTGTAGCAGGAGGGAGTCTGTGTGCTGGAAAAGCCTGGGAGCTAGAGTATAGGAAGGGGGTTTGTAGGCCAGAGCAGCCTGGGAACTGGGTGGGGACTTTGATCTCTTACAAGTTTGTTTGACTAATAGGGAACTAGATGCCTATTACCAGAGGTAGTTGGCTGTAGTGGTCAGAGGAAGGAAGTGGCGGATTTTTTTCTGACAAGCAGATACCCACTTTTCCCATTTCAAAGGAATGCTTGCTGAGTATAAGCTTTTGTTTATCTGTTAGCAATCCTTCTGTTTGCCCAGTCAGAGTCCAGCCTGAGCTCAGCCCACACTGTCATTCATGACCTTGCTGGCAGCACTACCATTTGGGGGGCCTGTTATGGACCTAACAGTACCCTGCTCCCACATATTAAGAAGTGGGGAATTTAGAGTTAAATTATGCAACTGGGTCCTTTGAGGTCGTGTGCTCTTGGTATATAGCACTTACAGTCTAGAATTTAGAGCTTCTTCAGGGTCACATTTTTTTAAGGGGGGAGCAGGTTTCACACATGAAAAGCAACCTGTGCTTGGCAATTCCTACAAACACTGCTCTCGTGTTTCATTGATGGGTTTTATGTGTAGGATACCTTTAGTGAAGAATGGCCCCTTCTAGCTATGCTTCTTGTTAATGACATTTGTGAAAGCCACAGTCCTGAGATATGTTCTTGGTAAAAGGTCATTTAGATCATCTCCATGGTATGTAATGTTTACCATTAACTTCAGAATGTCAAGTGAATGTTGGGCATGTTGTGGTTTTTAGAATAATTTTTTCCATTAAATGCTGTATGTGATTGGAAAGCAAAGAAATCCCAGTCAAGGATGACAGAGTGCTAGGGAACTTTGTCTCACCTCTAGAGGCCTGAAAAGTGTGTGTCAAGGTAGGGACTGGCAATATCCATTCTCCATGTTTGCCTTCCTTTCATTGAGAGAACCCTGCGGGATCCACATGGACTATTAGGAAGGAAGCTTTCCACACTTTTTTTTTAATCCAGGAAACAGTTGAGCATCCATATAAACTGTGGGCTGTGTTCTGAGAGAAGAGTATAGCCATTGTAACAGTGTTAGTCATGGTGATGGCCAGAGGGGAGCAGATGCAGAGCTCTGGTCCTCAGACATTGGGAGCTCCTTCTTTTCAGGGCCTGGAGGAAAAACAAGTGAGGACAGGCCTGGCCTTGCTCCTGTCAGAGCTTAGAGCTGATGAAGTTCACACAGTAACCTTCAGTTTTCCCTGTGAAGTAAGACGGTGGGGAGGAAAGGGAGTAGCCTTTTCTTACTCAACAAAAGCCAGACCTTCTGTGAGATCTCCCCTGCATTCTGTATGTGATTGAAGTTCCATGCAAAAAAGAGGGGAAAGTTGACAGCAGGACACTTAGGTGAAAATAAATCTAACTTTTAAGCAATGCATATATCTTAACTTTTAGTTAAATGAGCCAAAGGGCATTTCAACTTAGAGCATTGAGAAATACCATCATCCTTCGTGTCTTTGGAGTCTTTGCGTGTCTCGCAGACATCCTTTTTGGATGGCCTATTTCTCCCCCTGATAATGACTTGTGCAGAGTATTATTAATTTTGTGCTAAATGGTCTTCTAACAACAAAATAGCCCATTCTTCTATAATATCTTTTTTCTTTGCCTAGTAAGTTTCTTTTATGACTTACTTCAGCTATTATCTCTGAACTTATTTCCAGCTCTTGACACCTCCTCTGCCTTTTAGGAAGGAAGTCAGCCTGTTGCCCTGTTATGACTATACTCATGTACATCTGTTTCTCCTCCTCACCTTTTATCTGCCACAAATCACAGTCTTGATTGATTCATCTGTAATATGACCAATGGTACATGTGTCTGGGTTGTACATGAAGGGCTGTAGAGCTACATGTCACAGGATACGATGCCCAGAAGAAAACTCATTCCACATTCATGTTGTAGGCTAAGGTTGGGAAACTCTGCCCACCTCAGACTTCTCTGCTGTTCAATAATTTTGCTTAGTAAGTAGTGACTTATTGGATTCCTCTCTGTGATCTGGCCATAGTTGTAATTAGTTCACATTAGCCTTTCTTCCTATACTCATTAGTTTTCAGCTAAGATTAGTGCACAGTTGGAACTCAATATGATAATGTTAAAAGTACAAATCTCCACCAAGATGTTAGCAATGGCTGGATTTGGGGTATTTGTAATTTTGTTAAAGATTTACTTCAAAAATTCTCTCATTATTTTAAATATATGTGTGTGTATGCATATATATGCATATATGTGGGAGAAGACATTTTAACATAGATGGAACGTGAAGGAGAGAGACACAAGAAATGAATGTTTTACTGTAACTAAAAACTCCTCCAGACTGGATCCAGATGGACTGATTGGTAATAAATATCAGTGATTGAGGAAAGCAATATTTTCACTGCAGGTCTACTGAGCTTGTTCTGTGACCCCCTTACCACACAGTGGCTTACAGAGTTGCTCTAATCTGCATGGAGAGATGAAAGTGGCCATCCAGGTACCACCTGGATCTGGGCATATCACTTGGCTTGGCCAAAGCTAATAAAATAGTGTGAGCTGTGGGGGCAGCATCTGGAATTTGGTATGTAACAAGCCCCAGTTGACCAGGTGTGGGAGGCCAGCTCCCACTTTTTAAAAGGATTCCTCCGAGGAGGAGAGAGGGATAAGAAACTTTTAGATAGAAAGGTAGCAAAAAAGGAGATAGACAGAAACGCAGGATAGCTTCAGGAGGACCTGGATCAAAACCCACCGGCCCCTTCTGCCTCTTCAAAAGGGCTTTTTATAACAATGCCAAGGGGCGGGGCAAAAGACCTCCCCCTTGCTAGATCAAAGCACACCACACAACCAAGTGTAGACCCTTCCAAACACCTGGTAACCATGCATGTGGTCAAATCATCCCCTTTGCAACCCTGCTGGGTAAAGCAAGCCCAGATTCTTGGACTCTGGTAAGTTCTCACTAGGAAACCTCTGTGGGTCTCTACAACCAGGCTAACATGACTTTAATTCTTTCATATTTCAGTTACTGTAATGAGTGTATGCTCGATCCAGACTGCGGATTCTGCTATAAGATGAACAGTTCAGCTGTCATTGATTCCTCCTGTGTTCCAGTTAATAAAGCATCTACAAATGAGGCAGCCTGGGGCAGGTATGTCACGCACTGCTTACCGTGAGAATATCATTCTGTTTCAAAATGAGGATATTTTATTAGCTTACACTCATTGTACAAGAAATGAATTTTGTTGTGATATTTTCATGAGTATACACGATACAATTTGGTTGTATTAACTCTCACTTCATCCTTCTACCTTCCACCTTCCTTTCCCCTCCTGGTCACCCTCTTTTTTCTACTTAGTCTCTTATAGTTTCATGTCTTCTTTTTAAAACAAATGAAGATTTCAGGCCTGCAAGATGGCTCAGCAGGTAAAGGTACTTGCCACTAAGCCTCCCAGCCTGCCTGAGCCAATCCCCAGGACCCACGTGATAGGAGAGCAATAACCATGCAAAGGATCCTTTGGCTTCCATACAGAGGCAGGCACACACACACACACACACACACACACACACACACACACA
>CABHPH010045619.1:3592-15697 GCA_902168325.1 Peromyscus nudipes | reverse complement strand
AATAAAAAGAAAAAAGTCGCCGGGTGGTGGTGGCGCACGCCTTTAATCCCAGCACTCGGGAGGCAGAGCCAGGCGAATCTCTGTGAGTTCGAGGCCAGCCTGGTCTACAGAGTGAGTTCCAGGAAAGGCGCAAAGCTACACAGAGAAACCCTGTCTCGAAAAACCAAAAAAATAAAAAATAAAAAATAAAGAAAAAAGTCCAGGAGGGATCCTCAGAACAAAAAGGAAGAAAACTGAGGTAGGATGGAGAATAGGAGAAAAAAAGAGAAGAGAGGAGAATGAGGACGAATTAATACAGATAAGAAACAGATGGGGGAATACAAATAGACAAGTAAAATATTTTTCCAAATAATAATAAGAAATGATAAATCTTAAAGTAGCTGAAATAGTGGTTTTCATGTGAAATAAATCATCAGAAATTCTTGTGTATTATCTTCCAGTGATTTATACTTAATTCCTACTGCATTTCCTTCTGCTGTTTATCCTGATCTCTATGACTTTTGCACTCTGGGGTGGGTTCTCCATCAGCACACGCACCCTGTAGGAACAGTCCATGTGCCATTGCTGTTAGTACACTCACAGGATGCATAGTCAGGAGGCCCAGGGCCACATGTAAGTCCCAGTCATACTACCCAACATCCCCAGCTGCCTTAGTCCTTGTACAGAAGAAACCCACTTCTCATCGCAGTCAGAACGTTTACTATACTATTTGAGTTCTTACTTTAAAATCTACAAGTTAATAAATAGATTGAACATCACACTCAGAACTAAGAGAATAAATAGCATGGCTGTTATTTGCTACAGGCAATATGATTTGACCTGGTATATTTCCACTTTATAAATCCTCATTCAAAGTGCTGAATATAAATATCTCCTTGTCGACTAGAAACAGGTTTTTCTGAAAAGATGGTATTTTTATCTATCTAAATCTGAATAACCATACATATATATATATATATATCCGATTAAAAATAAAACATCTCTGTTTTCATGAGCCACACTGACCACATCGTTTGCTTCTTTTGGCAAAGGTACAGAGTCTAATGTGTAAAAATAAAAAGCTCATGTTGCCCCTCAAGAAGATTTTTAATAAAAAAAAATACGTATACAGCATATTTGAGGAATGTTGTTTATTACAACTTGGTAAATATTTTTAAAGGCTTGTTTTGACAGAAGCTGTGTTTCTTCTAAGAAAAGAGGTTTGTGGGAAGAGTGTAGCAGCCTAGCATATGCAAATCAGTAGCGTTTATGAACTGGAAAAGGAGAACCTGGCATGCAGCTGTGTAGGACACACCGAGAAAATGTACAACTCCCTAGTAAAACTGCGCATGGATGTCTTAGAGTGAAGTCACTGTTTTTCTTAGGTTATCCCTTCCTGGTTCATACATGCTATTATATATGAAAACATTGTATAGAAGATACTAAGTTCCCAGGAACTGGAAATCAGAGAATAATTACGTATGATACAGAAAGATCTGTTGCATAATTTTAATGGGTGCTTATCAGTACAGTTAAACAGTATTTGATATAGAGAACTGGGGCCTATATAAAATAGATCAAAATCACATCTATTAGGTAAAGTATGGCAGTGTCAGCATTACCTGGAAACTGATTAGAATGCAAACCATTATGCTCCACCTGGATGTAATGAAGTGTAGACTCTGGGGATGGACTCCAGAAAGTGGTTGTTTGACAAGCCCTTCAGCTAATGCCAGGATTTATAATAATGTGGCAATTCCTCATAAACGCACACATCTATTTACTGCGCGAGATGCTTACTTTCCATCTATACCATTTACAGTGTTAACACTTCTTCCCAGTGTCCTCTGGCAGGTAGCTGTAGAGACAGGAGGATAAGCTGAAAATCTGCCACAGAAACAGTCGGAGGCAGTTGCAGCACTTGCGGGTGGAAATGTGTCATACAGAACTTCTCCTGCAAATCCTGAACGCAGGAGGGAGAGCAAGACTAACAACAGGGACAGAAAGAAAAACCAAGGAGAGCACAGGTTAGAGGAAGAACGAGAGAAGAGGATATTCAATCTGTGATTTTAAAATTTCAGAATATTTTTGTTAAGCTTTGTATTTATTATTTTGTGTTGAAGATGTCCTCCATGGACTCATCATATTTTGAAAGCTAGGGCCCCAGCTAAGTGGTGCATTTTGGGGAAGCGAAGCAGTCTTTGATACACAGGGCACAGATAGCAGGCATGGGCTAATAGAGTAGAGTCTTTGCACCCTAGCCTCACTTCTGGCCCAGACCTCTGCTTCACGACTACAGAGATGTGAACATGCCATGTTATAGTCTCCCACCACCACTGCAGAGCTGTTCCAGATACCATACTGTTCTCACTACAAGGGACTGAACTGTGAGTCAAATAAGCCTCTCATCCTTAAGTTGCTTCTGTTTGGTGTTTTTCAAGAAAGGTAACTGATACAAATTATAACATGATCAAAGGGAAAGAATGTATACTATAATGCCGGGCAGTGGTGGCGCACGCCTTTAATCCCAGCACTCGGGAGGCAGAGCCAGGCGGATTTCTGTGAGTTTGAGGCCAGCCTGGGCTACCAAGTGAGTTCCAGGAAAGGTGCAAAGCTACACAGAGAAACCCTGTCTCGAAAAACCAAAAAAAAAAGAATGTATACTATAAATATGCACAGTATGAGTGACTTACAAAAATTTAGATTAAAAATAAGTCACAAACATCTACATGAAGCATGAGCCTTACCCAGAGCTAAAAAAAAAACTAAAATACGGGCTGGAGAGATGACTGCATGGTTAAGAGCATTGGCTGTTCTTACAAAGGACCCAGGTTAGGTTCCCAGCACCCATGTGTTGGTTTACAACCATCTGTGACCCCAGTCCTAGGGGATCCTACACTTCTGACCACCAGGGGCTTATGCAAGGAAAAATGCTCATGATACACATACATATACTCAGGCATATATATATATATAAAATAAAAGAAATAAAAATTTAATAACTAAAATGAAATATAGTTCTACACATTTTAGAAATACATTTAGATCATATGAAGTGATATGAAAAGGGAGAAAAATGTCCACTTTGGCCCAGAAATTTCTTTTTGTGGTGGTCAACAGAGACTCGTAACTGATCAAACTACAGAGAATAAATGGCTGTCAAATGCCTCGCCATATGTAGGATGTCTATAACTCTCACAAGGCTCCTGGACCATCAGAAAAGAAGGGTTAGAAAGATTGTAAGGGCCAGAGAAAGTGGAAAGAGTGAGGTGGAATGCTGACTTCCAGGCATGACATGGCTGATACACACTTAACCCACAGTAGCTGTGAGTGCCTACACTAGATCGACACAAGATTGGCTCCATCCAGACCCTGTTATGTAAAGGGGAGAAGCTAATGGGAGTCCAACCTTCTGTAAGTATTTCGATGTAGTAATGGTTGACGGCAGGAGAGAGACTTTCTCCGGTGGTGTAGCCACTGATACAGTGCCCTGTTCCTGAAAACAACCCTAATGAAAGCATTGGGTCACAAGAAGGAAGACATGGAAAGCAGAAAGCAACTAGTTGGCAAGAAGAAGAGAATTGACAAGAGTGGAAAGATGACAAGAGAGGGTAAGAGGGTGAAGGGTGAACATGATCAAAATATACTTACTATGTACATGCATGAAAATGCCGTACTCAAACCCATTACTATTGAAATTTAATATGTGCTCATACAAATTTTTAATTAAAAAAAAAGCAAGAGAACAATGAACAGAAGGCTTGGGATGATGAGTATGTTAAAACCAGGAAGAGACATCACTGAGGAAGATCGCACAGCCAGATGGAAGTTACCAGGGAGACTTCATCTTTGCATTGAGTGGTGGGTCTGTGACTGCCTAGCTCATCATATTAATTATGGATTAATTAATTAATTAAGAGGGCCATGAGTGGAATAATAACGACCAGGAACTATAAGTGTCCAATTTTACATACTTGATACCCATTAATAAATTATTGAGATTATAACAAAGAAATCAAAGAATATTCACTTGAAAAGCTATCATCACAGTCAATCCAATAAAAAAGAATTTGTCAATAAAATTAAGGTGATAATATAACAGAAATTCTCCTTGTACAGAAATGAATTATATAGTCTTTCTTGATGAGTTGTTTATATTTAACAAAGAAAAATTAATAAATGCCAAGTATAGGCAACAATGTCACTATTTTGGAACCATCTTGGTCCCCTTCATTGTTTCTCCATCCCTAAATTTTTGGGGTGTTTGTCTGTAAGGAGCAGATATTGAGAGGTACCTCCCTTAGTAACCCTACGTATACCTTTGTTCAGTCTAACCACTGCTGTCCAAGCTGACCTAGACTGTGTCATATTGCCTAAGGCCTTTCTTCTACTGCATAGCAATGAGTAACAATTATTCAGATAGACTAATGAATCCCTGCTAATGAGCTACAGGGTTAAGTCCTCTTTGGCTCAGGCTTAACCTGGTTGAAATGTGTAGCTTCTTGAAAAGCCCTTCAGATTACATGAGTGCTCAGAACTTAGGACTCTGTGGTGTGCCGTAAAGCGGGAGCTCCTTCAGAGCAGAGGTTGTCCTCACAGAGCATCACCTGACAAGCACTTGGACTTCCTCTCATACAGGATGGTCTCAGCGGTGGTTTTTATTCATAAAGAAAACCTGTATTTAATTTCTTTTAAGATTTATTTTATTTTTCAATTATGTGATATGTGGGGGTCGATAGATAGATAAATGTGAGTTCCAGAAGAAGCCAGAAGAGGTTGTCAGATCCCCTGCGGCAAGAGTGACAGAAAGCAGCAAGCGTCCCTAACCACTGAGCCCTCTCTCAGGTTGCTATACGGAAAACTTTAAAGTAGGGATGTGTGTCCTATGAAGTCATGGCAGTTGCAATGACTGATCTTAGAACCATGGGCCTTAATATCCCTGACCCCTCAAATCCTGGTCAACAATGTATGCCGGTGGGACTGAGCACCGCCCCATGCTCTCTCCACTTCACTGGGCCTTAACAGAAGGCTTTACAAAGAGTCTAGCTCTCAACCCTTATCTAAATGCTTACGAATTTGATTTAAATTTTGTTCATTTAAACATCATTGCCATGTATATGTCAATTAGGCTTCATCTCCTTTTTACTCAGTGCAGTGAAATAAAAACTGTTAAATTAGAGATAAAGAGTACATAGATGTGCTATCTAACGATCTGTAAAAAAATATTTAATTATATTCACTTTCAAAGAAATAACATCTATTATACAACATAATTTTACATCCTTAGCTGTCTTGACTCAAATATCTTTAGACATTTAAAACTATAAGCATCTTTTTCTCCATTACACATGAGCAAGAATTCCTTCAGGGTAGGTAATGATTTTTTTTTCCTCAACAATACAAGCAAAACACTAAAATGGATTTAGCTCAAGGCTTTGCAAAAGGGTATTTGCCTTTACATTAAGATCAGATGGTCATATTCTTGAGAAAATTTTACACAACCTAAGGATATATGTATAACAAAAATGACTAAGCCGTGGAGCCAAAGTTTGACATAGAGCGGCCATGCTTCACTTCTATTAAAGGGAAAAGAAAGTGTGGTCATAGATTCCCCGGCACAGAATCTAGCAAGGTACCAATAAAAGTCCATGGGAGGCTTTGGAACCTTATTCAAAGCTGTGGAAGAGCATCCTGTCCCACATCAAATTGGTGTACACATCTCTGTATGTGGTGCACTTTACAAGTATGAGGAGATGGAAACTATACATATAAAAGGATGGATGCCACCATAAGAAATCATAATTCTCAAGCCTGAGCATATACAACATTTAAGACACCTTCCTTAATCTTGGCATTTTTGCTGAGAACACTATCGAAGGTACTGGACAGTTTATTGTTGGTATGCTCTCGGTAGATATAATTTACAAGAGACACAGATGAAATTTTTCCAGATGTTCAAGATTTAGGCTTCTGATCACACACTGTTCCAGATCTGACCGGCCTTGGCCTACTTTCTCATCCCAGCAGCAAACTACTTCTACGTACCAAAGCCTGTATCAGCTATGGGTAGCTGCATAACAGTATAGCTCAGAATAAAACTGGCTTGCCATACCATGACACTGGGTCTGTGCCGGCTTGGTTCACCTCTGTTTCTTGGTTCAAATTGTCCCATGAAATTGTAATCAGTACATCATCAGAGACTGAATCGCAAAGCTAGACTAGGGAAAACCTGCTTCAAAGTCTACTCCTGCCCTGCAGCATGTCTAAGGTCTCCCCTGGCCATTTTGGGAAGTATCAGTTCATTGTCCAATCGAGCTGTCTATTGGGCTGCACACAGCTCGACAGTGCTGTCTTCAGGGCAAGCATCAGAATGAGGAAAAGAAGGAGAGAGAGCCAGATATCATGGCCTCTTTGTAGCCTGTTTTTGGAAGTGAGAGCTCATTTCTTTTGCTGTATTCTAGCCATTAGAATTAAGCCTTGAGTTTCAACCCCAGACAATGTGAGTGAAGGGTGAGTTACAGTGGGGTATGAGGCTTAGAATCCTAAGGAGCCATGTGCAAGCCACTACTCAGGAGTGGCAGACAATTCCCAGATGTACAATACTCAATTTCAGGTTTATCTATGGCTAGATTGATCATTACACAGGCATTTCATCTAGAAAAAAATAAGTATAAATGAGAAATCTAGAATGGAAGAAAAGAGTCCTCTGAACAAATGATTTTTAAACAATTATCCTAAGAACAGCATAGTTGGTCACATGTGAGTGCAGGTCTCATTGGAAGAAGAAGCAAATTCAGAAAACAGGGGGGAAAGAATCATGTTGAGAACTCATCTGTTTCTTAATTACCACATTTTCTTCCTATTATCTTTTGTGCTGTGAGCTATGAATCACTTATACTAATCTAGAACAGGTTTCTTCCTTTTGACAAGCTTACAAACCTCAGAACCCCTATGTTTTGAGGAATTATGTGAAGGAGAATGATTGGAGAGAAAGAAAGCTAGGAAGAACAAGAAAGGTGATGGGGGAGTGTGGGAGGGAGGAAACAAGGCAAGGAAAGAAGGTTTCAATGTGCCCTTATCTCTGGTTGGGAAAGATAGCACAGAGAAAGATCTTATCAGAGAGGCTCTAGATTATTTCACGGTAAAGACTTACTGTGGGGTTGAAAGAAATTGAGCTTCAATTCACAATTATAAAACAGAAAAAGAAAAAAACAGCCAAATATGAGTACTCTTGATAATCAGCATAGGAGTCTCTAAGAACAAAAAACAGAGCAAATAAATATTAGGGCCGGCCAGCGTATAGAAGGGAAACGGGTCCCAGGCAAAGGCAAAGAATTACTTAGTGTTTCCGCCACCTTGAAGATGGAGAGAATGAGTGAGGGTCTTATATGTATGCTTTTTATGTTTTAGATGTACAAGAAAGATCTACACATTCAAATAAGGAATTAGATACAGGCAAATCTGCATCCCTTCGGACATATAGGACATCTTGGAAGATGAGGCATGTAGACAATGACTGTTACACTTTTTGTTTTGGATTTGTTTATTTTTATAACTATGAATGTTTTGTCTGAATGTATGGATGTGCATCAAGTGCATGACTGGTGCCCTTGGATGTCCAAAGATTGAATCAGATCCCCTGAATTGTAGTCATGATGGTTGTCAGTTGCCGGTGAGTACTGGGACCTGACACAGGTCCTCTGCAAGAGCAATAAGTATTCTTAACCACTGAGTCATCACTCCAGGCCCCTAGGTTTCACTTTTTTTCTTTTTTATTTATTTATTTATTTATTTATTTATTTATTTATTTATTTATTAAATTTAATTTTACATATCAGCCATGGATTTCCTTGTTCTCCCCCCCCCCCCTCCCCCCCCCCCCCCGCCTTCCCCCCAGTCCACCCCCCATTCCCATCTCCTCCAGGGCAAAGACTCCCCTGAGGATTGAGTTCAACCTGGTAGATTCAGTCCAGGCAGGTCCAGTCCCCTCCTCCCAGGCTGAGCCAAGTGTCCCTGCATAAGCCCCAGGTTCCAAACAGCCAGCTCATGCACTGAGGATAGGACCCGGTCCCACTGCCTGGATGCCTCCCAAACAGATCAAGCTAATCAACTGTCTCACTTATCCAGAGGGCCTGATCCAGTTGGGGGCTCCTCAGCTATTGGTTCATAGTTTATGTGTTTCCTTTCGTTTGGATATTTGTCCCTGTGCTTTTTCCAACCTTGGTCTCAACAATTCTCGCTCATGCAAACCCTCCTCTTTCTCACCAACTGGACTCCTGGAACTCCCCTAGGTTTCACTTTTAAGGATGGTTCTAATCAACTTTTATATGCATGGAAAAGACCAATTTTTTTAAAAAAAAAAAATGGTTGTGGTCATATTATGAACTAGTTAGGCCTGAGTACCTAGATAGTTTCTTGGATCCACGTTTTCTTCCTTCTGTTCATCTTTTGTACTGTGAGCTATTAACTGGTTATACTAATCTTAAAACAGATTTATTTATTTTGATAAACTTAAAGAACCTAAAAATTACGTGATAGTCACTGTCTATAGCAGCGGTTCTTAACCTGTGGTTTATGACCCCGTGGGGGTTTGAACAACCCTTTCACGGGTGTTGCTTAAGACCATCAGAAAACACAGATGCTTACATTACATTTCATAACAGTAGCAGAATTACAGGTATGAAGTAGCAACAAAAGTAATGCTATATTTGGGGGTCACCACAACATGAGGAACTATATTAAAGGATTGAAGCATTAGGAAAGTTGGGAACCACTGGTCTATAAGATCTCTTACATTATTTCTGGCAATCAATATCAAACTTACTATTTTAAGATTTGTTTTTATTTTACTTGTGTGTATATCTGTGCATCAATGTGTACCACATTTCTGCAGGATCTTACAGAGACTAGAAGAGGGCATTGGAACCCCAGGAGCTGAAGCTATGAGTGGTTGTGAGCTGCCCCGTGAGGGTGCTGGGAGCCATAGTCAGGTCCTTTGCAGAGTGGTGCCACATGTGCTCTTAACCACTAATCAGTCTCTTGACTCCACAAACCTGTTTGTTTTAAGAAAAAACATATATTCATTTTTCAGGGGCAAGTGCACATCCATGCCATGCTGGCCTGTCTGATTTCCTGTGTATTCCATCATCACAATTTTGTTACATGGTTAAAGACATGGTCTCAGGATATTCCTAATACATTTATGCAGCCCTGCCTTCTTGTAATAATATTACTTCAAACCACCTTACAAGTTGAATATTTATTCATCCAATAAGTATTTATTGAGTTCTTGCCTGTTATGTGCTCAGAATGTCAGGTCCTGGGAGCTTCAAAGATAAATTGGGCAGCAGCCATGTCTTTAAACTCAGACCATTTTTCACAGTAGGGAAAAATAATTTTTTACTTGAAAGTCATTCTTCACTATCACTCTCAATGAAGTTGTACCATGGACCAAAGTGGTTGATATTTCCAAAAAACCCTGGAATGTATGCTTTGAGAACATTCACTTACTATACTATATAGATGTTCATGGATAATGGTATATATAGAATATTATCATTGCTATTCTTTGACATATCAATGTACCCTTTTTTCTGGTTAGCTCATTTTGAAAATGACTCCCCATGTTCCTTATAATCCCTTTAGTGTGATTGTGTGGACCAGTTGACCAAAATCAGGAAGCATCCTTAATATTAGATTCCCAAAAAGAATGCCTAATCACTGTCAACTTGGCAGGATTTGGAATCACCTAGGAGACATAGTTCAGGGCATATCTGTGGCAGGGTTTGCAATGGTTTACACAGGGAGGACAGAGCTCCCCAGAAAGTGGGCAGCACCATCCCATGGCTTGGCATTCCAGACTAAATAAAAATGGGAAAAGTAACTGAGTCCCAGAATTCAACCTTCTCTGCTACCTGACTGTCAATGTGACGTGACCAGCTGCCTCATGCTATGTTCACGCCTCCCCCATAAGGTAGATGGATACTACCCTCAAAACAGGAACCCAGAAAAGCCCCTCCTGAAGTTTCTTTTGTCAGACATTCTGTCACAGCAATGAGGAAAGCAACTAATACCCCAATCATGCCATCAAATGTGTCAGAGAACTTCTCAAAGCCAGCTAAGTGCTTCAGAGCTTCTGCAAACACAGCCACATTTGATTAGCGTGTAAATCACTGGAGTCACTATGCAGACCATGCACTATTTCCTATGTTTTCTTCAATCAGTGTGCAGTGAAGGTCCATCAGATAAGTCCTTAATATCCCCCCTCATATCACCCCTAAACCCTGCAGTAGGCCTGCATCAAAGAGGAACTGTGGCTTTCTTGCATTTCAATTCTGAAGAATTGGAATACTCATGTTTTTCATAATTAATTTTATGTTCTCTCAATGTGTCCAGTCCCCCCCCCACACACACACACATGTTGACTCATTTTGGCCCCTGTCTAATCCTAGAGTCAGGACAGACAGAACCAATGTGCCAGCCGATCTCTGAGTTTTGTTTATTCTTCACCAAGCTGGCATGCTTCTAATAATTCCCATCTCCCACAGAGCTGCTATTGAAACAGATGATGAAACTAGAAAATATCTATGGTCATCTTAGCCAAGGTCTATTCTATGAAGCTAAAATTCTCAAGGGTGTTAATGTTTTACTCAGGTAAGAAGACATTCAAGCCGGGCAGCAGTGCACACCTTTAATCCCAGCACTCAGTAGGCAGAGCCAAGCAGATCTCTGTGAATTCGAGGCCAGCCTGGTCTACAGGGTGAGATCCAGGACAGGCATCAAGACTACATAGAGAAATCCTGTCTCGAAAAACAAGAGAGAGAGAGGGGGGGTTCAAAAATACTTGCTAATAGAAACATTTAATAAGTGAATATGCATTATAAAATCATTATTGTTCAAAGGCATTTAACAAAGACTTCCCTGGTGAACTGATGGCCCTAAGGGGATTCTTCTTTTGAAAATGTCAAAGATACATGGCGTTATACTCCATAAGTACATGATGAGTTTGATGGTATTTCATGGACAAAGTAGAAGCCCAGTGATCTCTATTACCTGAATGTTTGGACCAGCAATTCAGAAGATGTAAATGCCATGATAGTTAATTTTTTCTCTGACATGAAAATAGAAACTGACCAATCTTGAGAACTATTTTCATAATTGTGTTGAGGAGAAAGTTTTGTGAAGGTAACTCTCTACTCTTTAGTTAAATGTCTTAGCAAACATTGTAACTGTAACACATTTACATAAGCAGACATGCTTCCAACATTTTAAATCCCTCCCAGTGGATCCTAAGCTCAGCCCCACATATTGTCATCCTCAATCTGAAACAATACCAGAAACAACTATCTCTTATGAATAGTGTGTAAGCATTCAACAAGCTTCTTCAGTCCAAAAATGTCTTGATAACGCTACTTCACATTATTCTACTACGACGAAAAAGAAAAACATTGCCATTTAATCTAAGATTATGAATGAGGCCCATACATAGATCTCTAATTTTAGTCAGAGCCATGATAATAAAGGAAGAAATTTCAAACTCATAAAACGCTGAAGGCCAGAGGGAAAGCTATTCGCTTTAGTATCTTCTTCAGTATGCTATTAAAAATCTTTCAGTGTTTGTTTCACTGAGGATACCGCTTTCTGGAAAGCAACCAACTCAGAAAAAGTAGTTCAAAGGTTAGTTACAAGATAAACTAATAGCTATGCTAAGCTATTACTTTGTAGAGCCAATAAAAAAAGAAGAAATAAACTATATTATTTCCACAATCTGTACAGCCAGCCCAACAATGCCAAATCAATAATAAAACATTTTTATTTAAACTTCCCCCTCCTTCGCTCTTTCTGCTTGTGAAATTTTATCCCAGTGGGGAAATCTCCTTGGGATATAGCATAAATATAAAAAAATAGCGAGAGTGGACAATGTAATAAATGTTTTATTTTCATTTGTTAATAGATGGTGGAGTTCAGCTCACTTGTGGTCTGACCTTATTCTACTCCATGGACAATGTTTCTTAAATACAGCTTTCATATAAGGCCAGCCATTTCCAGCTTCTGCACTCACCCCAGCTATGCTTCACACACACACACACACACACACACACACACACACACACACACACACACACA
>CABHPH010045617.1:0-25728 GCA_902168325.1 Peromyscus nudipes | reverse complement strand
TTTTTTTTCTTTCTCTTTTTCTTTCTTTCAAAACTTCCACACTAATTTCCATTATGGCTGTAATAGATTTTAAGCTTTATGAAACAAGTCTACTATGTTCACCACTGTGTCTCTGATACCCAGAAGAATGCCTTGACTTGGTGGCTCAAAAAATCAAGTACACTTAATAAATTAGACACACAAGGGCAAATGCACCCCCTTCTGGAAGACACCATTTCAACTACTTCTTTCGAAGGTATGGCAATAGGGCCTCATTTTCTTTCAGTCCGACACAAGGGGCAAAAACGACAAAACCAAATAGAAGAAACACGTGCACCAATGGTTTCCGAGCCACTGAGAATGTAGCAGTGACAGTTAGTGGTTTCTTAGAGATGACAAAACCCAACAAGACCAGCCTTTGATCACTATCCCACTGTCACATGTCAGAGAAGCACACAGACAGCAGTGCATGAAGGGGAGCCGAAGGGGAACACAGCAGGACCCTTTCTTAGAGGTGGAAAAGACAAGGAAATAAGAAGTAACCATGGAAAATACCAGAGAGGGGACAGTTGCCCCAGTTACCAAAAACTCAAAGTACTTCAGTTTGAATGCAACCCCAATAAGGTTTTTGATAGAAGTTAATAAGCTCATTCAAAGATTTATAGGAAATTGCAAAGGACTTAACAAATAACATCTTAAAAGAAACATGGAGTTGAGGGTCTGCTATTACCTGATTTCAAGCCTTATCATCTAAACCTATGATAATCAAGACAGTGCGGCATTGACATCAGTGTCAAGATGGATCAATGGCTACAGAAAGTCCAAATAAAGTCCGAATAGCTATACAGACGACTAGATTTTTTTTTCAGAAAGATCAGCAATGATAATACAATAATGGAAAACTCATAACAATAGGTTGTGACAATCAGAATATGAATCCATATCTTAGATCATAGATAAAAGGTAATACAAACTTTTTCTATGTCCAAATATATAGGCTTAAATGAAAAAAAATTCTATTTAAAAAAGTCCTTCTGACTTTGGCATGGAAAAAGATATCTTAGACACAAACATTTATAAAAGAAGAAATTGATAAGCTAAAACTAATTTATAGGCAAAGATTGATATATTAGACTTTATCAAGTTTAAAAGTGTGCATTTATGGCAAACGTAAGTAGAGGTTGAGTATCATTAGATCACCAGGGAAATGCCAAAAATACCTACAGTAAGATCCTACTACACACTTATCAAAATGATGAATTGACAGAGAATATCACATTGAGAAGGATACAGTGGAGTTGGAACTCTGACTCCTGGTAGGAATGCAAAAAAAAATGTGCATTAGGGGTTGGCTAAGTACAAGTAGCTCAGTGGTGGAGTGTAGACCTAGCATGTGCAAGGTCCTGGATTAAGTCCCCAGCATCACACGATGTGTTATAGATGCAGAGGACATCTAAAAATGTAACTCATTGAAAGAAATCATCTAAATGGTCATATAACTTTTGAAAATATTAAATAAATAAATAGATAAATAAATAAATAAATAAATAAATAAATAAATAAATAAATAAATAAATAGCACCAAAGAGAAGTATCCAGGCCCAAATGTTTTAAATGGAAAATTCACAGCCTTTTCCAGAAAGTAAAATCACAAAATTATTTGAGGAAACAGTTTGACAAAAAAAATCTGAAAACATTAAACATGTTATTACCAAGCAACCTAAAGAAATAAAACATTAATCATATAGCCTTATACACAAATGTTCATTTACCTGTAATGTTAAATGTTTATAGAAGCTTTACCTGTAATGTTGTCAAGGTACAAATAACTCAAAGATAATGAAATCATGGTAGATGGAAAGACATACTATGAGGAAATAAAAGTAAGAAACTAGTGATTTGTACAATTACCAACCTCACAATAATTATGCTGGATAAAGAATAAAGAGCAAAGTAACAGTACATACATGTTTTCTGCTACATGAAACCTCTATGGAAGACTTGAACTATTATCAGAATAATTATGGTAAATTCAAAATTCACAGCAAAAGAAAAATGTCAGTAAGCTACATGTTTCCATTTATAGGAGAATGAAAATGAACCTGGCTTGTCAGAAAGTGATCAGTGGTTTCCCACGGTAGGAGAGATGTGGTAGGAAAAAGAGGGAAGAACCTACAAGGAGACAGGAAGAATGTATTCAAGAAGACAAATATGCCCATTGTCTTGAAGGTGGTGATGATTTCAGAGATGTTTAGATATGTCAAAACTTACTAAGTTGTACACATAGTAAGTGTGCTTAATCTTACATAAGTTAAAATTCTATACCCCTATAAAGCTGCATACAATCTATACATTGATCAATAGCTTTAAATGTTTTTTGTCTTAGTAAGACTATCTCTGTATTAAGATCTTAAAATATTTCACCACTTTTTTCTAATTATTGTTTTCTTCTTTTAACATTTATACAACATATTCCATTCAGAGTTATTTTTGTGTCTCATGAGAGAGAGATAATCCTAAGCTTAGCAAATATAACAGGCAAATTAGCATATTATTAGCCTCTAATATAAACCTTAAAACTAATCCAATTATGCTTTCCTAAGCAAAATATAAATGGTAGCTATTATAAAAATAATTCATTTAGAAAAAAATGATACTATTAATACATTTTAAGGTAAATTATGGGAAAATACAATGCACATAATATTCAATGAGCTAATCTCAAATAATAAGAAACAAGCAAGCTGCTAAAACAGAAAAATGGACAAAGGTTTAAAAGGACATATGAAAAAGTAGAAAAAAGAAACAGCTCAGAAACATGAAAATGTAACAGCTTCATTGGCAATCATAAAATGTATATTAAAAGAACATTATATCACATTTTTCCATTAGACTAACTTACTACACTGAACTAGTAAATAAACGGATGAAAGTCATCTTTATAAGCTCTGTTGAGAGAGCGATTTGCTTTAGCTCTATTTGCACTCATTCAAGCAGCGGCTTTGAACGTCCCTCTCATTTTCATCACTTGTGGGACTCTCATTGAGCAAAAATCACTGACGTAATCATACGCTGATGACTTCCACACAGCACTCCTCAAACAAAATTTTCAAAATCATGTAACGTGAAGCAGGTCACATAAATTATGATTCATCTAGAGATGAATATTATGTAACTATTAAAATGTGATGTAGATTCATAGGAAATGAAAGTGAAAGATTGAGTAAATATTTTAAAGTAGCTGATAGGGCGGTATGGATATGACAGCATAATTTAAACATGGTTTTGCATGTGTACGTATGTATTAATCTTTACTTGCTTTTTACTGATGTTTAACAAAGAACCAAACTTTTAGGAATCTAACATACCTGAGTTCAAATCTCAGCTGTATCATTTGTTACCTAGTCATCTTAAGTTATTTCACTTCTCTGAAACTCAGTATGCCAGTCTGCCCAAAGAGATTACACCTACTTCAGAGATAATGGTCAGCTAGTAAATAGAAGTACTTCTCTAGCATTAATTCACTTCTTCTCTCTCAAGGACCTATTTTAACAAGAGAATGTCCCTACTGGGGGCAATTTTGTCTTTGAGAGCATCTTTCATGTTGCTATAGAAATATTTTGTTGTCACAACTGTAGAAATGGGAATGGTATGTAGTAGAGAAAGGCCAGGGATGCTGCTAAAGATGTCACTCATATAATACACAGGACAATCTCTACAACCAAGAACTATTGGCCCAAACTGCCAAAATAATGTCAAGGTTGAAAAAAAACTCACTTTACTAAAACTGAATAAGAATGGCAAATAATTACTAAATGTGGGTGGGATCGAAGAAAAATTTTAACCTGGATTGAGTTTCTGAATATACTTTGAAAAAGTTCAATAGAGTGAGGAAACAGAATACATGGTGTTCAGTGTTTGTTAGATGGGTTTTTTTTAAATATCCATCCATCCATCTATCCAACCACCCATCCACCCATACATCCAACACTTCCAATAGCACTAAAGTGAGCATTATTCCTGAAGACAACCTCATCATTGCTACCTCTTGCTCAGTTAGATGTAATTGTTGCCAAGCATTCATAACACACTAGATCAAAGGATATTTCCATTTAGATGACCCTGTCTCACACTTCAGAGAAAGCAGAGGTCCTTAGAAGGAAATACCTTCAATTTTCTGTTTTCTCACTAACATCAACACTCATAAACTCATCTTAGCTTGTCCCCAGTTTTTATTCAGGAGATAGAAACCTGCACTTGTGCCCTCTACCCCGTGTGATTTCTTCCCAGTGCCTGAAGGACCTTCTTCCATCATTTGCCACTTTTGTATATTACTAATTCTCTGCAGCATTCAGACTTATTGAACTCTCTCTTCTGGACCATTCTCCCTGACCTGGCATCATATACTTTTTCATCTTTATTCCTCAACCTGGTTGACTTCCATTGCTCATCTTTTATTTGCTCCTCAATGTAGCTCATGGCCACACCTCTTCTCTTTAAGAATGTTTTATAAATTTGATTATTTATTTTTGTGTGTATACATATTCTGTCTGCAGGTTTGTCTGTGCACTACATGTACGTCATGCCTGAAGGCCAGAAGAGGGCATCAGACCCCCAGGACTGGAGTTAGAGATGGTTGTAAGCCTCCATATGAGAGCTGGAAATTCAACCTGGCTCCTCTGGAAGAGCAGCAGGTTCTCTTCACTGCTGAGCCATCTCTCCAGCTCTAAATAATGTTTACAGTAATCACCTATTTGCCAGACCCAAAGGACAACTTTGAATCCTCACTTTGACTTTTTATCAGTATTGCAACAATTACCTAGTCCTTCTCCAATGATGTCTTTCCCATTCCTTTCTACTTTCTGTTTGATTTGGAGCCTTACCCTGTATCTATCTCTCCCTGGTTCCCAATAAATCTTGATATTGTTCAGGGTTGTGCTCTCAATGCTCTGGTACTCCCATGAACATAGACTCACCACAGCATCCATCCTTTCGCACTTCCCACACTCCCAGACTCATCTACATTTTTCTATATCAGTGTATCTAGTTATTCAATGATGCCATGGACAACCCAGAAGCATCTCAAACAACATTTTCAAAAGCATCACCACTTGACTCTTCTATTATAATTTCTTACCTAAAACAATGGTAATGCCCAAGCCAGAAATCTGTACATCATTCCAATATCCTCCCTGTCTCCAATTTCACATCCATTTACTCACCAAGGTTTCCTAATTACACCTCCTTCTATCTCTTTGATCTTTCTCTTCTGTTTACTGCCACTGCCTTAGCTCAGAGTTTTGCGTCTTTCTGATTACTACATAGCTCCTAATAGTTCCTTTTGCTTCCAGTCACTCCTTTCTTGAATCTGTTTGCTCTGGTATACGATGGGTAATCTTTCTTAACTCAAATTGAATTGTGCTGTTCCTCAGTTTAAAAGAGCTCAGTGACTCGTTGTTTTAAGGACAAAGTTCAAATTAAATTCCTTGATTATCAGGAGGTACTCTAAAATCTGGTCACTGCTCACAACCTCCAGCACCTATTTTCCTATATACTACCCCTATGCTGAGTCCTGATCGCTCTTTCTGCTCTTAGGTGTTTCTTTCTTTGACTTCGTAATACTTCTTTGCCTCTTTGGTCTCTCATTCTTGTATGTACCCAGAGTTTCTGTGACTAGCAGACCACATACCCAATTGTGGTAGAGGCTACTCACTGCTCATCCTAACACCCATCCTCTCTTTCCTCCTTAATAGAGGTCACTGTGTTTTAGCTGAATGCCCATGCTGACATTTCCTAGCCTCTCTTGTTGTGAGGTGAGGCCATGGAATTGTTTTAAACAATGGAATATAAGTTGAAATGATACACATAACCTTTTGAATTGTAATGTTATAAAGAGGCTGTTTATGTTCCATTCTGCTTCTTTTCCCTTTGTCTCTGGATGGCCAAAAAAAGGACAAATGGAACACTAACTAAAACTTAAATATTGAGTCCATGTAATGAGGATGGTGAGGTATCCTATCATGGACTGTCACCTCTCGTTTTCTATACAAGGTAAAAATGAACGTCTGCCTTACTTGAACCACTGAATTTACAATACCTTCTTACAGAAGACTTTTAATATAGGGAGTTTCCTGGTACCTCACTTAATCTACTCTTTTGAGCTTCAGGATTCTCCTCATGAATTAACTGCTGTGAGGAAACTTCTGTAGCCAAATGTGCTTGTGCACAAGTGTGGTCCCAGCATTTGAGAGGCTAAGGCAGGAGGATCAAGGGTTCAGGCAACCCTGAACTATATCTCCTTATATTTCACCCAAAGTAAAAGGACTGAAAATGAAGAGGAAGAAGAGGACAAGTAGGAGAAGACACGAAAGAGGAGGTTGTGGTGATGGAGAAAACACCACCATTTCTCCATGTACCTCTATAGAATCCAGTGCACATTTTCATCATGATATTTAACACATTACATCCCAAGTATTAGTTGAATATTAATGGGAATACAAAATTCCGAGGCAATCATATTCATTTCCTGACATCAGAGACTTCCCACTCATGTGTGTGTAAAAGCTAGGGTGGAACAGGGCACCAGACAAGAAGTTGCAGCTCAACAACAGTTTTTGCAATGAGCAGATGAATCTTGGCTACCAGGCCCAGCTACATTACATAACAGACACCTTTTCACCATGTGTCCACCTGGAGTAGGAAAGAGAGTGCATCACACAAAGGCTCCTGAGTCTGGTTGGAGTCAGGCTCAGCTGTGTTGAGGCTTGGCTACTTACTAGCTATGCGACCCTAGGTAAGACATGAGGCTTCAGTTGCAAAACAAATATAATGACTACCTCATAGAGTTGTGGTCATTGAATGAGATTATGAGCCTAGACTGCAAAATAGTATACTATCGATACATGGTAATAATTATAAATATTAACAACACTAAAAAGAACTGACATCTACATATACTTGGGTAAAGACAGAGGCAGAAAGAAACGTTTGTTGTCAGGGGAAAGATCAAAGGAAGGAAGAAACGGGGTGGCTGGAATGATTCTGTGGTACACACACAAACAGGGGATATGGACTCAGGGGCTCTCCAAAGTCTCTGCCCCATCAAATGATCTTTTTATCTCTCCCCTCGTTATACAATCTACATCTCATTGACAACAGCACTTCCTTAAGGCCTGCTTTTCTTTAGGAAGCAGCACCAAGTTGACTGAGACACTAATCAGGAACCTTCTGAGACCTGTTCTACCAATATACCAGTAATCAGGCCTCAGAGAAGGTAAATGGGAAGCTTAAAGTTGTGTTCTGTTTAAATGAGAGATGTATAGAAAAGCAAAGGGGCCATATAATTCCAGTTATGTGACCACTCTGAAATTAAAATGTGGCCTGCATAACCCCAAAGTCATCACAGATTGCAACATCCTTCCCAAAGCTGGTCTGCAGATGTAAACCATGGAGCCAAACTTTAATGTGGAAAATTTTGGCAATTCTTGTGGTAAGAGAAGTGATTTACCTCTTTCTGTTCTGTGGGCCCTCTAAGGACCTCACTTTGTGTATTTTTGTTTTGTTTTGTTTACTTCTGGAAACAAGGTTTCATTCTGTAGCCCAGGCTGTCCTGGAACTCATTATATGTAGCTCAGGATGGCCTTTAACTTACAGCAATCCTCTTGCTTCAGCTTCTGGAATACTGTTATTAGTTGTGTACTGCCTGGGTCACATCATTTTAAGGAAGAACTTTAACGTATGTGCAACTCTACTGCCTTTGAGAAGAGAAATGAAGCAAATGGTTACTTTGCTCACTTCACTATTGTCCCTTTACTATCTAACATGCCAACCACACTTCTTCCTCAGGGCCCCTGTAATTGGTTTTCAGTATTCACAGAACTCTAAGATAGCTTCCGTGGCTTATACGCTTAATCAATTGTGATCACTGTCTAAATTTCCCATTGTGAAAGGCCTTCTTTCATTGTCTTATAAATATCAACCTTTATCTTGCTTTATTTTTTTCAGAGTGTTTACTACCATTTGATAAATATATCTAATTGGTCTTTCCCCAGGAGAATATAAGACTCATTTGAAAAGACTTTTGTTTTGTTTATATGAGTATTCCCAGTGCCTAGAAGTTTGATTGTTACATAGTATGAATTTAGTAAACATTTATTGAATGAATATCACGGGGGGCTTGAGAACAGGACTATAACCTACAGACTTAACTTGAGTTTCCTCTTACACTTTCTGGTATCATTGTAAAGAGAAGGGGACAGCGATAAGAGGAAAAGATAGAAACAGTGATTCTAGCTGTTGACTCAGACAAGTGACTAAAGTATAGCTTCAACAGTACAAACTTTTCCCAAGGTCAGGCGATGGGTCAGAGTCTATTTTCATGGGAAACTCCTATATCATATTTTTGTTAGGCACAGTTCTAAGTACTTTATGTATATTAACTTACTTGGCAGCTCCTCCAAATTTCTTTTCTCTCCAAAGAAAACTTGAGCTTTAAATACATGATTAGTTAACTACTACATTATTGTCAGCACAGAATTAATCCATCTATTCACACCTTTTGACAATATTAAAAGAGGAGAGAATGGTTGAAAACACAATGAGAGGTAAATAACTATCCCTAGAATCTGACAGGGCATTGGTTCTCATTTTCCCTTCACTGTACTCTGGGGTCTCTTATGTAGCTAAAACAGTAAGTATGCATTGTTAACTAACAGAAAGACTAGATCAACTTGGAGAAGAGGCTGGAGAGGGGATTTGAGGCCAAGGGCTTGGCTGGGAATAAAGAATGGGTATTTTCCAAGGCCACCTGATAATAAGTAGCAAGGCCGTGTTATGAACTCAGAAGTGTCTGACTTCAAGGCTAACACTCTTTCTACTATATAAGAAGGAAACATTTAACGTTTAACAAATAATTCTTTGAATGGGAACAGGGTCAGACAGAGCTTGTTTTCCCACGCATCAAAACTCTAAAAACTATAGGACTGACTGATTTCCCTCTACAAACTAGGTAAGCATACATAGGCTCTTGAACTCACTGAGAGTGAGTATGGGAAAACAATCTCAGAGAATGGTCAGAAGAGAATCTGGGGCCAAAATAGTGCTTATTTGTGGATGATACATCGTTAGTACTGAGTTGAATCCTCAATGTGTGATCTAAAGGAAATCAATATCCAAGACTACATTCTATTCAGATAGCTGTTGGCTGTTGCCTGGGGTTAGAGTCAGGTGTCCAATTCCAGGACATTTGTCTTCTTTCTAAAGGGTTCTGAGGACTAAATCTGGATAATAACACTTGGGTTTGGGGGCACAGTCAGAACTGGGGGTTCATAAACTACTGTGTCATGTATTTAGGTGTGAAAATAAAGTTTAATGTAAGGTAGTCATTTTCAAATTGTCAAAAAAACCAAGAGATCAAACTCAACTCTTGCAAATCTTCACAGAGCTGAACAACTACGGAGATTCACCCCACATGGGGTTTCCAGGTTGCATATATCAGATTGTAGCAGAACAAAAGAAAAGAAAAGAAAAACAAAAAAAATCTACCTTGACTTTCTATAAATCAAAGCTATAATATCTGGCCCTGAAGAATCCCAGCTTTCTATCAACTCTCCATTTTTACTCTGGCTGATACTAGATTGAACTTTTCTGAGGTCTGGTTATATTAGCATAAACTGCATTTTGAACTACATTAGAAACAACGGTGGCGATGGGGTCAAAAATAATAAGCTCTTAGCATTTGGCACAAACCACTTTAAACATCAAATGTGTCACCAAGTTTGCTTGGAGTATGTACAGAACTTTGAAAATGTCACGTCTGCTGTAAACAAGAGCCAACTTTTAAAAGAGGGCTGTCATTAAGACTGTCTTTTGACTCAGCAACACATTTTCTTTAAGATTTTTTTAGATATACTATTGTAGAATGCTATTTGGTCCTATTCATACATTGTACTTACGGAAAAACTAATATTCAAAGAGGAGATATGACTTGCCCAAGGCTCCAAAACTAGTAGAAGGTACAATTGTGATTAGAGCCCGAGTTCTAAGGCCCAATATAGTATCCTTTCCTTTAAAGTATAGCATCTACTGTAGAAAATAGCTGTTGTCTTCCATTAATTGTATTTACTAGGTCTGTAATCCATGCTCTGATTGTCTATCCATTCCCCTGGTTGGTTGCCTTGGAATGAGAACACCAAGGGAATAAAAGAATGCAGTCAGATCCTGCTAAGAATGTTCTGACTGGAATTGATAACTATGTGTTTTCTACTAAGAGTGGATTGGTAGATATCTTTTGGATCAGCATAGGATGATTTATGCTGTGGAAGTTAATAGCTTCTTTACCACAAGGAAGTATAAGTAAATAAGGGTCTCAGGACCTCTAAGACAAGCTTATTTTACTACAATGAATTAAAGGGCAGGTAAAATGATTATAGGAGAATGTCACCACTGAGATCAAGTTCATTTCCCATCCATACTATAAAACACTGGTGGAAGGGGGCATGGAGAAGGGCAATGTGTTATATACAAAGCACTCGACACCTTTATCATATTGAATCATCCTAATAACTCTGAGGTAGGGCTAATCATTAGTCTCCTTTTTTAAAAGAGGCAAACACAGCTCAGGGAGATAAACCGACTTGCTCAAGACCACCCAGCTAGCAAAGAATACAAGTAAGACTACACTCCAGTGCTGTCTGGTTCTTTTCATTGCTTTCTCATCACTAGAGATAGTTGAAAATCCTATAGAGATAACCTGGACACTTTCTGGGTTCTTTGTCTTAATCCAGAGAATTAGCAGTGACCCAGTCATCAGTCACAAAATCTCAGAGAACAGAAATAAACCACACAATCTCTCAGTGCTCCTCCACTGATCCCTAGCCTCTAAAACTCTTATTGGCACAACTGCCTGACTGCAGAAAGTCAGGCTGTTCCAAGTCTGACTGCCAGAGTCCACCATCTGGCCCTGTAGCCTACTGACCCCAGTCTTACTATATCGTCTAGACTTTGACCAGAGACTTCAGAGCACTCCAAAGCAATGGCAGAGGCAGAGATAAAGTCTATGAAACAATCACTGTCTACTGAGGAAAATGGTCTATATGATTTTGGAAATATTTTTCGATCTTCAAGGGCTAAGGATGTAGCTCAGTGGTAGAACCTAGCAGTTCACAGGTGCGGGGCCCAGGGTTCTCTCCCCAGCACTTAAAATAACAACAATAAGAAAGTTAATAATACCTTTTTAAAAATCTGATTCTTTATTTATTCTATTTATGTGTGTTTCCACCTGGACATGTAAACTAGATATGAACAACAACAACAAAAATATTTGATTTTGATAACCCACAACAAACTTAGCCTTTCTATGTCTCATTACCAATAAAATGGGAGAACACCTCATAGACTTGTTGGTAGGACTCAATAGGACGTTGAATATCAAAGGTTTAGCATATAGCAAGTACTCTTTCAATGCTATCTACTGTTTTTGCTGCTGGAATGGCTGTAGTGCCATTGGAGAAAGGAAAGGGAGAGGAGAATGTAGTGTTACCTTTCGCTGAATCTTCAAGAGAACTATCAGGGTGACCAGAATTGAAAGAGTGACTCATACTGAGCATTTCAGGTCTCTGAACACTGGGGGCAAATGTCACTCCCAAATGCACCCTGTACTTCACACGCCGTCTCATCGGGTTTAGACATGCTTAGTCACCTGAAACAAGTCCTGACCTTGCTCCAAAGGCTAAGAGAATCAGGCTTCTGGAGAGTGTGAAGATCTCAACTCAGCCGGGCCTGAAATCTCAAAACTGTATCTTTAAAGATTCACTATGACTAATGAACACATCTGAAATATCTCAATCTTAATAATTCTCTGCTCAAAGGTATTTTTCTTCAGGTTACACTTTGATCTCAATCTTCATACTTAAAGATATTTTTCTGAAGATTCATTTGAAAATGTTTGTCAAATTCTCAGCTAACCACATATTAGATTCTGAAAATGTCCTAACATGTACAAGCTAATAAAAAATGTTATTTTTAATAACTTTTTAGCTTAACCTTATCATTTCAGAAATTAAACACAACGAAGCACAGATCTGGCTTAATTAGATTCTCTCACCCTCTCTATATGCCTCTGTTACGTACACCCACATCGCATGAACACACACACGTATATGCATGTGTGTGTATTATAAATGAATATGTGGATGAAGATAGGTACATTTTAAAACATAAATATAAAAACAAGTTTTATAGTAAAATGCATTATAATTTGTATTCATCAGTTACATTTCAAATTAATCTTTATATCTACGTATGTCTGTCATTTATCCTGCCACAAAGAAGAGGGAAAGGTATTTTACTGTTCTCTTGCTGCCCTCTGGCGGCAGACTCAAATTCACAGAAACCATATTTCAGGAAGAAGCAGCATACAGGGCTGTGGGCTGTGTCCTCTGGGCTGCTAGATTGGGTGTCAGAAAAATACATAAATCAGAGTTGTTTTTTAAAAGGGAGTCTTGTGTGCCTCCTCAATCCATCATGTTGCTACAACATCAATGAGGGTTTTTTTCTGGATAAGTTCCTATTTGGACATTTGGGAACACAGGCAGCATTTGAGTTCTCACAAACTTCGTATTGAGAACAATCCAGCTTTCTCTGGCTAGTTTACAATAAGTACTGCCCTCAGTCATTTGTAACAAGGACTGCATCCTTCGGTTTTCCAGTCCCTTCAACCATGGCTTCTAACCATTCATCTTTAGAGACAGTAAAATGATGGGGCGGGACACAGAAAAACTTCCAGCTACAGTAAAATCCAGTTTGACATATATTAGTAGTGAATTTCCTAATTACCTTGAAAATAATTTCTTTCCCAGAAAACTACACTAAGACCATGAAGCAACATTGTGCATAACTGAAAAGCAATTACCCACCCACTAGAAGCGAAATGTTGGACTACAGCTGTAGTTCAGTGGTACAGCAGTCATAGTATGAGTGATGCCCTGTATTCCATCCCCAATACTAAAAATACATATAAGGAAAACGAAAGTATTAGCAGTGCAGAGGGAACTTAACAGAAGCAACAACTAAGTCAATGTCAGTGATACAAAGACAAGCACAACTGACTACTGTTCTTAATATTTCACTTGAAAATAGGTCTCCATTACTTGAGATGCAGCCTTAAGCCGATAGAACTAGATTTGTCTGAGTTTTGCACTTAACACACTCAGTATCTTTGTTCCATAATCTGGAAAATCCATAACTTGCATCATTTCAGAGTCAGAAGGAGGACTAGATGAGCAAAGAGTACAGTGCACCCCACTGCACCCAACCTGATTCCAGGTTCATTGCACAAAAATCTAAGTCTGAGGAAGTTGACCAACTGCTTTCTAGCACTAACACAGTGCAATCAAGAGCAATAAATGAGGAAAGTGCTAATGTTTGGCTGTGTGGCTGACAAATGCATTTTCAAAGCACACTTGAGAGATCAGATAGGCAAGGATTCAAAGCTGGTATCTGAGCTCTTTTATAAAGTACTTGTGAAGAACCATAGGGATATGACTCCAAAGACCAGGAGTGGGAATGACGTTGGAGTAGTGCACTTTGCAAAGAGAAGAGGCTTTATGTAAAATGAAGTGCCTGGGTCAGAAGATCTTTAAAGTCACTTTCTACTTCTGATATTCAAATGGATCTATCCCATATTCCATCTCCTGAAGGAACATACAAATCTGTCCTCAGAACTAAATCACTAAGAACTGCCTTCCCAGCTGGCCGGCCTCTCTCTTTCCCTGCAATTCCCAACAGCTTCCCAAAGCAAAATGTTCAGAAAACAAAAACCAACCTTACTTTGTCAATCCAAATTACCTCTGTGTCTCAAGCCAGCATTCGGGAACCCTGGTACACACTATTCCATGAGCTAAAGAGACTGAGAACTTCAGAATAATTGACAGTGCTATTCTAGGGGATTAGTGTAGGGGGAGAACTTCCTTTCCCTCATTACTTATCTGCTCTCCTACTTAGAAATTTAGAGATGATTCAAATTACTTTTAAAAAAACAGTTCCAAGACAGGTCTAGGAATGGACTCCTTTAAACATCAGTTTGCCTTATACATTTAACTTTTATTTTTAGACTATCTGGATATTCTTTTAAAAAAGAAGCTGATAGAAAAACTTAAAACCAGTGTGTTTAAGCCCTTTCTGTTAAAGAACAAGCATAGATGGAAAAAAATATTACTGAAATTATAATATATGTCAACTGAAAAATCATATCCCATTAGCTGAACAACTTGGCAGGAACATATAATCCCTAGTACTTGCCGAGCGGCCTCAACTCTCACATATATTATCTCTTTTAATCCCCACAACTATTCTAGGTAGTTACACCTACATAAGGTCCATAATTTCTGGAACAACCTCACACATCATTTTTTCTCTTTTTCAAAAAGGGCAATTTCATAAATGCATAGTAAACTAGAAGTTTGTTTTCTATATCCACATAAGATGTTTCACATGAAGTAAACCCCATTGGGATTAAGGTCACTTACTCAAGAGCAGATCTTTTTTGGTAAAATTAAAGTTGGCCTTTTATCTTTAAAATTTATAGAATTTGGGAGGGTGAGGGTTTTGTTGTTTTTGTTTTTTGAGACGGGCTTTCTCTGTGTATCCCTGGCCGTTCCTGAAACTTGCGCTGTCGACCATGGTGGTCTCGAACTCACAGTGCCTCTTCCTCCAAGTACTGGGATTAAAGGTGTGTGCCACCACCACCCAGCCAGAAATTTGGGGGTTTTGACTGATAACAGACTAAACATTCTATCATCATTCCTCTATCCACTCACAAATGAATAAGGACATTTAAAATGGAGTAAGTCAGGACATACTGAAGCATTTCCATGGCCCCCTTCTGCCTGGAGCTAAACTCTTCACTCAAGATTCAGAAGTTGACCATCAAGTGTTAAAATTAGGATATTGTATTAGTTACTTTTGTTGCTGTGATAAAATGCTATGCCTAAGGCAACTTAAAGAGATTATTTGGGTTTATGGTTCCAGAAGGAAAGTCCAAAATGGTGGGGAAGTATGGAATGGGGGCAAGGCCAGGAAGCAGAAGGATCATATTTCTATCCACTCACAGGAAGCAGAGAGAGCAGAGCAAACTACAAGAGAGGCAAGTGGGACAAAGCTATAAACTCTCAAAGCTGACCTCCAGTGATGTCCTTCCTTCAGCAAGGTTCCACCTCCTAAAGCTTCTAGAACTTTCCCTAAACAGTGCCCCCCAACTGACGACCAAGTATTCAAATATCTGAACCTATGGGGGACATCTGTCATTCAAACTACCACAGACATCTTCTAACACAAATCTTCACTATGTGGATGGCCCTTTGGGAACTCTAGTCTCAAATATCCTTGGCCTTTTCATCTTTAATGACTATCCCCACCACTGAGGCAGCCTAGTGTAGATTTGAGTTGTGTTACATCTGAGTTCTGAAACATGCTCATTCTGTGACCCTGGACAAGTCACTTGACTACACATTCAATTCTCCTAATGTGAACTTTAGTGTAAAATGTCTCCAATAATGCCTGGCATACAGTAGTAATATAATGGAGAAATTAAAATCCCTGCAGAGGTTTCATGTAAACAGCTTTTGTTTCTCTCTGACAAATGCTCAGGAGAGTAAAATATGGTTCCACAGAAGTCCATGCTTGGTTTGTTTTGCTTTAATTAAGAAACGGCACATCTATTTTTCAGAGAGGCTGTCCTATATTTTATTCCCATTTGAAAAGCATGACACATTTGAGCTTCTGTGTACCCACATCACCATTTTGGATTGTCACTATTTTTTATTTTAGCTGGTCTGGTAAATATGTAGTGCTATCTCATTGGGGCCTTAATTTGTATTTCCCTGTTGGTTAGTTATCCCAAACAACTTTTAATTTCTTACTTGCCATCTGTACATACTGTTCATGACTTTACCCAGTTTAATAATTACAATGTGTGATTCTTAGTGGTTGGCTTTGAGAATCCTTTATATATTCTAGATATGAATCCTTTGCCCAGTTGGCAGCAACTTTGATAAAAATCCAATCTATTGTTTGTTTGTTTTTCTTTTCTGGGTTGGATTTGGGTGTCACGCTGAAAAACTCTTCAAAAAGTCCAAGGGCCTGCAGACTTTCTTCTATGCAGTTTTTCAAAAGTTTACCTACAACTGAATACTCCTTTTTTTTTTTTTTGCGGTTGATTTTGCTTCTTTTTACACAATTCGTTTTGAGTTAACTTTTGCACATGCTATAAGATTTAAGTTGAGATTCACTTTCATTACCAATATATGTGCAATTTCCCACAGCAACAAAGAGGAGTTAATGCAGAGACCCACAACTAGACAATGTGCAGAGAGTGAGAGACTTTGGACTAAATCCCAGCATTGAAAAGGGAAAATGGACACAAAGTCCCATCCTTAACCAAGAAGCTATTGTAATTGATACCTGCTGGGAAAGAGAAAATCAGTTTTCTTCAATAGAGTGTCACTGTTACATCAATAACATTCCAGGGCAGCCCCCATGCCTAGAGTTGGCCAACACAAAACAAAGTACATTTTTTGTGGCTTTTTTATTTTACTTTGTTTTCCTTTGCCATTTTCTGTCTTACTGGTTTGTTTGATTTGAATTGATTTTTGGGTTTTTTTTGTTATTGTTGTTTTTGTTTTGATAGAGAGAAAAGACAGAAAGAAAGAACATTAAGTTGAGTCAGTTGGGAAGTGGGGAGGATCTGGGAAGAATTAGAGGAAGGGAAAATCATGAACATGATATATTATATGACTAAATAAATAAATGAATAAATAAAATTTAAATAATATGTATGTGGCACAGTGTTATAATTTCATACACACACAGTGCATAAGAATCAAATAGTATTTCCATTTCCTTATATATTTATTGTTTCTTTGTGATGAGACTCACAAACTCTTCTCTTTCAGCATAGTTTATGTGTGACAGTCACCCTATTGTGCTATGGAAGACTGGAATTGACTTCTTCCTAACTGAATTTTGGCATTCATTATCATTGCAACTTCCTAGAGAAATAACCTTGGACCTGTGGCTATCACCAAGGTTGTAATCCTCTTTGAATTTCTGATGACAAAACTCAGAAAGTTATGAAAGGTGTTTGAGGTAACACAGACAATATGGCAGAGAACACTGTTTCCTCATATGCATTCTCCTATTCCTTTTTAAGTCTCAATTGGGAATGTTCTGGACTAAAGACTTTACCTTCCTGAGACAGCACAGCCACATATGCCTTTTATCCCAGCACTTGGGAGGCTGAGCAGACTGACTACAAATTCAAGGCCAGCATGGGCTCTGTAGCAAGATTGTGCCTTAAAAAACAAGGAAAAAGCAAGGACTAGTTTCCTGCATCTCTTCTCAGTGAATATGATTGTAAGATTAAATTTTAGAAAATGGAATGTAATGGAAACTATGTCTAACTCCCAGATCAGAACCTTAAAGCAAAGTGTTATAAACTCTACTTCTGTCTTTCATTCTTTTCAACTGCTAGAATGTAGATGATGAATGACCATTGGAGCAAAAGCAGGATATTAGGCTCAGAGTACTAAGAAAGAACAAAGAATCCTGATTATATCAAGTCATCTTGGTTGAGTTATTTTACAACCAAGAAATAAACATCTCTTATATTAGAGCCATGGTATGTTTATGTGCAGCATCTCTGCACCTGAGCATTTAATGTAGTTAACAAGTGATCAAGCTTGGACTTGAGCTATGGATAGACTCAGACTCTATCAGCCTCCACAATTCAAATAAAGTTCCTTTAAAATAATGCTTCCCATGGAGGGCACTGTCTGTTAAAAAGCTCTTACAAATATAAGACATTTGTGGCAAGTGAACAATACATGTTAAGAAGTATTTCTCGTCTCAACCACATTACCATGTTCATTTTTGTCTCCCTTTATTTTATCCCCTTTCATTTGACCAAATTATAATGTATGCTGCCTTTTAAGTTATACATGACATCAAATACTCTACCTTGAAACATTTTAGAAAGTGATGTAATTTAAAATAAATATACTGATTTATTTATGGTCTTGAAAGGGGGTTCAAGACTTGTAGCATGAATCTTAAAAGTCTTATTAATAAAACAAACCCGGGCCAGGTATTGGGGTGAACACTGGAAGGTCAGAGAGACAGAATAAGCCACAGCTATCTCACCTCACCGGATCCTCAGCTGGTCTTGCTTCCTCAGACTGGAAGCCTCTATGTCCTCATATCCGAATGGCTCTCAGCTGAACTGCTGTTTGAAAGCCTGAATGCTTAACCAGGCCAAATGCTTCTCCAGGCCAAATGCTTCTCCAGGCCAAATGCTGCTGGTTTCTGGTCCTCACGCTTTATATACCTTTCTGCTTTCTACCACCACTCCCTGGGATTAAAGGTGTGGGTCACCATGCCTGGCCGTTTCCAATGTGGCCTTGAACTCACAGAGATCCAGAGGGATTTCTGTCTCTGGAATGCTAGGATTAAAGGCATGTGCAACCACTGCCTAATCTCTGTTTAATATTGTGGCTGTTCTGTCTCTGACCCCAGATAAGTTTATTAAGGTACACAATATTTTGGGGAACACAATACCACCACAAAGACTTGCTATCCTGAAATATGGGACTTGACATTTGAGGAAAGAACAGGTGTAAGCGTCCTCAGACCTGTTACTCATTTTCACTGAAGCAGGTCATAAAAGAATTTTCTGACTTTCTTCTAAAGTATGTTATGTAAGTTAAATCAAGAGGAATCCAAAGAAAATGGTGGTAATTTCAAAGGTACAGAAACACCAAAAGAAAAAAAAACTGGAACAAATAGGCCTGCCTCCAGTGTATTAGCACTCCATCAGACCCTATTGTCCTGTAGTCATATTTCTCTACATCTATATACTTCATCACACAGTACAAGTTTACCTGTTGTTTGGGGGTGTTATTCTAGAGAATTACCAAGTCATATGTCATATAAAACTTACATAGATGTTTATTTTTCTCTTATTAATCTGTCATTTGATTAGGGGGTGTCAGTCATGGACTTGGTATTATGTGAAGAACTATAACTCTTCTATCCTATAATTTCACTGTATATAGATCACCTTCTTCCTTATCATTTTCCTCTGCTTAAATATATCACCACACTCCATGGCTAATGTCGTAGAAACAGTTAGTGGCTTTTCTTCTTTAATATTCCCAGCATTTGCCTGATAATAAAAATAGTACATGTTCAAGCAACAGTTGCTTAATAGATGAAGTACCAAGTGCTAGATTTAATGTTAAACAGCATTGTGGCCAAGTTTAGTGGTGCAGACCTGTAATCTCAGATACATGGGAGGCTTGGGCAGGAGAACTGTAACTTCATGATCTGTCTGGGTTACAGAGTGAGTTTAAGGCTGATGAGGACACCCTAGTAAGACTCTGACTGAAAAAAAGTAAAAAGAGGACTTGAAGATAGATAAATGGTAGAGTGTTTCCTTATCTTGTACAAGGCCCTATTTTTAATCTATAGATCTTCAAAAAAACATATCATTGTGGCACAGTGGGATTTCTTTTCACTGTCAACTTGAAGCAAATAATAAGACACACAACTTTGTGTCTGTGATCCCAACAGTCTGGAAGATAAGTCAGGAGGACAAGTTCTAGGTTGATCTACATTACATAGTGAGTGTCAGGATAGCCAAGCCTTTTATAGCATGTTTTGCTTTAAAAATCTAAACAAAAGAAAGAAGAAGAAGAAGAAGAAGAAGAAGAAGAAGAAGAAGAAGAAGAAGAAGAAGAAGAAGAAGAAGAAGAAGAAGAAGTGGCAAAAGAGAGAGGGAGAGGGGGGGAGGGAGGGAGGGAGGGAGGGAGGGAGGGAGGGAGGGAGGAAGGAAGGAAGGAAGGAAGGAAGGAAGGAAGGAAGGAAGGAAGGAAGGAAGGAAGGAAGAAAGAAAGGAGAGAGAAAAGGAGGGATGGAGGCAGGCAGATAGACAAACACAGTTAAAAGGTAGACAAGACAGATGTCATTTCTTTGGAGAGGAGATATTAAAGATAGGAAATGATTACCTTGCCAAAGTGTTCAATCAGGATTTCTACCACAATGTTCTGGAATTTGATGTTCATCATAGCAGCCACAGTGTCCTCTTGAGCTCTCATCAGGGTGGGCCCAAAGATCACCCCCATATTGGAAGGTGTCATAAGATTCTCTTTGCTGTGCTCACACACACTGCCAGAAGAAAAAGACAATGATGAAAAAGATTCATTTTTCTAGTAACTAGGACTATGCTAGGTGCTAAAGGAGGTAAGAGACACCAAAAAATAGAAAAAGAAGAGGCTTAAACCATACATGAAAGAAAAAAAACACAATGGAAAAAGACTAGTAACACAAGATAGTACATGAGTAGGAGCCAAAGTGAGAGAGAAGGACCTGAGTTAGCAACCCTAAAGGAGTTACAAGACAGATATGGAGGTAGTAAAGGATGTCGGGAGGGAGGCAGGAGAAAGGCCTGAGTGTGTGCAAGGCAAGGGGGACAGCAGGTCTAATGAACAGCAAAGTACATTAGGAGAACAAGCCAGAGGTGGAGGGCTTTCCTAGCACTCCATTTTTTTTTCTTAAAAAAACAACAGTGGAAAGTGTGCCTACTAGTCATTCTAGTGAGGAATGTGGCCATTCTAGTCCCACAGTTAAAAAACAGAAACCTGAAAGGGCCAAAATGATACTAGTGTTGACTGTCCCTTGACCATCTTCATCTTTTACAAAACAAAGAAGATGGAAAAAGCAAATTCCTGGAATGACAATTGCTGAGCTAGGGAGTAGCTCTTGCAATCTGATTGTCAGATCTCTACTCTGTGTAAATTCTCACCACTGGCTACCCACCACTTATAGGAGAAGGCAACAAGCCTTTGGAGAGGACAGTTCTGCAATTTGTTATCTTTCTAAGGACCTCCATTATAGGCACTGCTAACCTTTGACAAGTGTTGCACTGAACTGCTTAGATTAGCGTTTTCTGGCTACACCATGGTTATTGCGGACAGAATTTCCTAACTTTCTCTCATGCCAACCCTTTCCCTTAAATGTCCCCTACCCCCCATATCTGGTCTTGATTTACTTTAGGTGACATCTATCTCCTTCCAGGTGGCTGCATCTCACTGGAGTCTCATCTTTTTAAAAAAGCCTTGCTGGCATTGTTTGGCTGAAAATGAAGAAGTACAAATTTAGGAGTAAAGGCAGCATTTTGGAAGGCAGCCTTCCTTCTGGGTGTGAGGAAGACAATGGATTCCTGGTCTCCCTCTCTCCCGATTTCTTCAAAATGTCTTTTCAATTTTCCATCTCTCCTTTAAAAATTAAAATATAATTATACCATTTCCCTTTCCCCTTTCCTCCCATACCCTGCTTACCACCTTTCAATTTCATGTCCTCTTTTTCTTTGATTATTCTTTCTATGTATAAATATATACACAAATATATAAATACAACCTGCCGAGTCCGTTTAGTGTTGCTTTGTGTGTATGTGATTTCAGGTCTGACCATTTGGTACTGTCCTCATCTTAACTAATACCTACTGGCAGGGAGAATGCATTGCAATTTTCAGTTTAATTATCTGCTTCTTCTACTAGGTGGTAAACATCTTCCAACTGTGTTCCTGGCACACAACAGTTACTAATTAATTATTTTTATAGGAACTGAACTCCACTAAAGCTCTTTTAAACTACTAGAGGCAGGCAAGTGAAAGGCATGCAGCCCTTTGGCCAGTTTGGCTGTGGGGGTGTAGAGGTTAGAATAAGGGGCAGGCCAGCTGCCCACTCAAAATACAAATACTCAAACCCACCCAAGCCAAAGGCCCTGAGAGACTGACCCATCAACAAGCAAGTTCTTGACATTAAGTGGGTAATTAAGGGGGACAGAATCCTTAGACCAATCTTTATAATAAAGTCTCTTAAGCCCTTAACAAAGGCTGGGTGCCATTCAGATGGTAATGAGCTGCCAGCATTCAGGCCTTTGATATTTCTGGCTGCTGATCAGTCCCTTTCAACAGTTTAAATGCCTCTGCAATTAACCTTTATTCTTTAGTGACAGAATTTGTTCAGTTATTAAAATAGAAAAGAATCTCCATGCTGCCACCAAGTGATCTGGAATGGTTAAACCACTACGGACTAGGCAAGAACCTTCATCTCCTTTTGTGAGCCTTGAAGGGACCTGAGGTTTGTTCAATACCACAGCAGTTTACTGAATATTCACAACTGAAAAACGAGGGGTATTTTATTCTGAGGCCTGAGCTGAAGCACCCAGGGTAAAGTGGTCAGTAATGTCAGTTTGGAAAGGCAGGTGATGCAAACCTGAATTTGTTGGTGTTAAGTGTAAGCATGTTCCACTGCATCTTACTGCCTGCTTCTGTAAATTCCTCTTGGGAAACAGCAGCTTCTATGGGAGGGTTTTAAGCTGAACTTACTTCTATTTCTCTGAAGGAGCTTCCTACTCTCCCTGCTATATTCACCTTCCACGGTCTTCCAGTGAAACCTGGGGAGATTTCTTTGCAAGTGCTATCTCTCCTCTTAGACACACTTTGCTTTCGGCCCAAGGGATGGATCCTAGAGCTTCATCCACACTAGGCAAGGTCTCTATCATTGAGCTACACCCAAGCTATATATATTTTTCCATGTAGAACCTTTTTTAAACGCACACATTTTTGTTTTATCTCATTTAAAAAGCTTTTATTCATTGAGAATGTCATACATTGTATTTTGATTATATTTATCCCCCCACTAGTAGTCCCCCCAACTTTTCCATACCCCCACTATATGTCCTCTTTTTTACTTTGAAATTTAATAACCCATTTGACCCCAATTTGACTCCCATACTTCTGGGTGTGGGGCCATCCACTGGAGTGAGTAGTCTTACCAGGAGTCACAACTTTAAAGAAAACAGATTCTCCCTCCTCTAGAAGCAATCAACTCTCCATAGCACCAAAGGTGGGGGGTGGGTCCTAATGAACTCCTTGCCCCTCCATGATAGAATGCTGGCGTACTTGATCTTGTACAGGCATCCACAGCTGCTGTAAGTTCATGAGTGCAGCAACTCTGACATGTTTCATCACTCATTTGCTCTGTTCTTCCCCAACCTCTGGATCTTATCATCCTTCTGCTATCGTCCCTGAACCTTGAGAAGGTGGTGACATAGATGTGCCATATGTGGCTGAACACTCCACAGGCACTTATTCTCTGCACTTTGACTAGATATGAGTTCTTGCCTTAACCACCACCCAGCCGCTAAAAAGAATGAGGACAGCTGATCACCGTGGCCTAGGGCTATATAATCCTAGGTACTTGGGAGCCTGAGAAATGTAACAAGATCTTATATACAGAAGTAATGAATGATGTTCAAAATGACAGATGAAAAAAGTGGTAGAAAGAGCAATGATACACTGGGAAGTACAATTTATGTACAAAAGTACAAAATATAGAAATTTCTTCATATATATACATATATATATGGTCTGGCTAATCTCACTGCATGATTTTTTATTTTCAAGTTCTTTACAATAAATTTAATTTTAAAAAGAGAAGTATAAGTCACAGCTCAAATTGTAGATTAATAAGAAGAGTGAACCCCCAACAACATGGTAAACTGCAAATTATGTAGAAGTTTACAGTACTATTTCTATCTAATCCATAAGGACTAGAACAAATGGATACAACTTCAGCATCAAAATTAAAAATAAGATGTTTAGCTAAACCAACATAACTTTATTTATACTTATATAGCTAGACAAATACTACTCTTAGCCTTAAGTAGAGAAGCCTTTCTTTTCAGGGAATGTGCATGAATGCAGAGACCTATGACCACAAGATGTGCTGAGAAGAAATGACTGTTACAGGTTGAGCCCTAAACAAAACATCAATACCATCCTGCTAAGGCTCAAGGACTATTGTGGAAGAGGAGTGGACAGACTGGAAGAGTCAGAAGACAGGGAAAGGGGCTGTGGAATGCTATCTTCTGGGCAAGAAATAGCTATTGCAATCACAAACGCATAACAACTGGGGACGTCTGTCTGCATGGGGTCTGCTCAAGAATGTCAGATAAAAAGGGAGAAGGGGCTCAAGGACCCTATCTGTCATTGCTCAACTATTTGCTACTGACAGATTTAGGGAGAGAGGGAGTCATTGCCAGCAGTTGTGTACCCACTAGTGACCCCACCAAGCTCCAATAGAGAGTCCCAGTGTAATGGTTACACAGATAGCCCTTTTTAACTAAGTAGGCCATAAAGCAAACCCAAAAGTCATCAATTTGGGAAAGGGACTGGCATGTGGAGGGGATGGAGGAAGAAGACAGGCATAAGAGACAAAAGACTGTCCAGAGAGCAGTACAAACATGTATGAAAATGTCAAAGAACTTAATACAAGATTAAAACAAAAGAATGAGTATTTGAAGGAGGTTATACTCTCCACTGTAGAAGATAATAACTCTCTTTGATGGTTTAGATTTGAAGAAATAAATTAAAATGCTTTTGAGGACCAAAGAGGTCATACAAATAGGGTATATTGGCCTGGAACATGTGGCTGATCCCTTTAGACACACACACATTCTCTAAACCACTATGGTACCATTCAATGTTATTTCTTGCTTTATGAAATGACTTTCATCATCTCTAATCTAATCATTACAGAAGAGGGGAGGAAACGAGGGGAAGAGCCAGAGGTAACAGATAACTACAAGGAAAAAGTGTCCTCCTGACAAAGCAGGGCAGCTGCACATGTGAATTCACAATGGCTGTGACGTCACACACAAGCTCTGGATATACCAAATTCCAACATGGAGAAAGGAGTTGGGTGTGAAACCCCACTCGTCAATGAGGAGCTATTCACAACTGTCAGTTGCTAGGAGATGAATGATCAGTCTTTCCTAAGAGTATAGGCCCTGATAAGTTGACCATCCTCCAGAGGAAGGCCGCACATCTACAAATATTTAGGAAGCAAAAAGAATGGACTCGATGTGTAAAAAGACACAAAATTGGGTGTGTAGGGAACGAGAGGTGGATCTGGGAAGAATTGCGGGGGAGGGCGAATATGATCAAAACACACTGCATGAAATTCTCAAAGAACTAATAAAAAAAAAACTAAAAGAGCACTGGAGTCTGTGGCAAGTCAGAAAATTGTACTACTTCAAAGAAGGAACCACTACTCAACTCCAGCATATCAGGCCCAGTATGGGCAAATTATCTCATTTCCTGAAATCCAGGCATTAATGTGAATTACTTAAAATTTAAAATTGAGGAGCTAAATCTTTTCCCCCCAAAACAGTCTAAGACAAATAAAACATGTTTGTACTCTGAATTTTCTCTGCAGGTTTATTCAGTTGAGTGAGACCTCTGGTTTACAAAGATAGCTGGCGGAAGGAGTGGAGGCTATTTATGTGAACTTGTCAGTAGCATCCAGCTTTAGGGTTCAGTGACTCTGAGAACTCGATGTACTTTGACTTTTAAATAAGGAATCCACTTCCAATCATATCCCTGGTTCTATTACTAATGTACTGTGTGGCTTTGTGCCTATCTTTTCCCATCCTTAAGAATCCGTTCTGTCATGTGTAAGGTGAAAAAGTTATTAGGTGATCGAAAGTGTATTTTAGCCTGCCAGGAAATGAAACTAAGAAAATCCTGCTCTTGAAAACAATGAGAGCCACACATTACATGTCTCCTGAACCATCAATTATGTATATCCTCCCCATTCTAAACACACACACACACACACACACACACACACA
>CABHPH010045608.1:11378-27341 GCA_902168325.1 Peromyscus nudipes | reverse complement strand
TGGAATGGAAGTAGATATAGAAAACAATTTATTGTATTTTTAATTAGACATATATTATAAGCTGAACATGTCTTTGAGAGAAGACATATTCCATGAATATAGGAGAGCAGGTACCCTATGAACATGAAAATGGTCAACTCTGCTCACTTAAAGTAAAGGACAAAGTAGACAGAGGACAGTAGATTGGTGCCACTCAAACATCATTGGCATCTAAAAGCTGCAGAGAGAAAGCAGATGCTCTTTAAAATGTGTGATGGCAGGAGAATCATGAACTTTCAGAAATGACCAAAAAAAAAAAAAAGCAAGTAAAAACTAAAACAAAGAATCCACTTTTAAGATGGAATGTAGGAAGGGGAACTTCTCACTATGCTCTGAATATATCACAGCAGCAGAGGGAGAAGACTGAGTCTAAAAAATTATACTGGCCTACGGAAAAGTCTGTGCACACATTTTCTTGCTTAGTGATTGAAGTGGGAGAATCCAGACTATTGTGGGTGGGGCCAACTCTGGCTGCCAGTCTTGGGTTATTCAAGAAAGCAGACTGAGCAAGCCATGGGGCACAAGCCAGTAAGCAGCATTCCTTCATGGCCTCTCAATTCAGTTCATGCTTCCAAGTCCCTACCCTGCTTGGGTTCCTGCCTTGATTTCTGTCAATGATGAACTGACAAGTAAGCCAAATAAAGACTTGCCTCTCCAAAAAAGTTTAGATTTGAGATTCTTTTACTATTTTTATGAGAATACCTTTTGAGACAAATAGTAAACTGATTGATCCTTTCTTTTTAACAGCAAAAAATACATCCTGCCAGTTAAAGAACTTTTGAGAAAAACATCTTATTTTCTTACACTTTGTTAATCTATAAGAAGTTGCTTAGACAGGAATTTATGTGTGTACTAGGAAATAATTTGTTTAATACCAATAATATGTAAAATGTTTAGCTATATATTGGGGTATTGGGGAACATGCTGTTTTTACTTATATTCATTGTGATCATTCACTTGAAAAATATAGTGTAAACTCATTGTAATTTTTATGTTGCCTGAAAGATTTTGCTGGGATATGTAAGCTGCAGGGAGCGAGAGGTAGGAAGAAGGGAGGAGTCAGAAGGAAGACATGAGGAAAGAGATAGAGGGGAAACAACAGGAAAGAGGTAAGGAAAAAATACGAGAGACCTTGACATGTTGAATGAAGATGTGTGTGGGTGTGTGCTTTTCCCTATTTCTCTGGCCCCAGAGAATTAAGTTTTACTCCCTCAGATAAAAAAGTCAGTTGTGTGATCAGTCCTGACTCCTAAGTTCTCTTCACTTCCTGAGGTGATGAAAGACGGCACACAGCAACACTTTTCTATCTGTTTTTATCAAATTCTGATGTTTTAATCGTTTTTTATCTTAATACATTATATTATATTATATTATTATAGAAAGAAGCCTGTTTCTTTTCTAATAAGAGACTGAAATGGTGTGGATCCAAATGGGAGGTCAGGTGGGAAAGGGCTGGGGGGAGTAGATGAGGGGGAACCAAAATCAGGTTTTATTATGTTGGGAAAATCTATTTTCAATAAGAGAAAAAAAGGAAACAGAACGATTTACTAGTCTGATTTATTGTTCTTTTTGGGATAGTAAAATAATCTTAATGTATTTAACCCTCCTCTTTTTCAACCTCTCACACCAACCACAGACAAACATTTCTTCTCAAAGCATCTCCCCCTTTTAATTTACTAATACACATGTTGTGATATATCCCCTCTGAAAGACCTGCCCTATCTGGGGATCCCTTTCTAGCTCCTTACATATAGGTGTAGTCAAAATTAAACATAAAAATGAAAAAAATTGATGATATGGTTTACGAATGAGTGAGTAATATGTCACTTATCATTCTGGGACTAGACTGATTCATTCAATATAATTTTTCCAGTTCCATCCATTTTCTCAAAACTTTCATAATTTCATGTTTTTTTTATATCTGCACAAAATTCCATTGCACAAATGTACAACATTTTTTTTATCCATTCATCTTGTTGTGAACATCTAAGTTCATTTCCTAGCTATTGTGCACACACCAGCAGTGGGGATATGAAAGAGTCCTGCTCCCACATTTGTCACCTATTCTAGGGTTCTTAGGAGGAGGAGAGAGGGATTAGAAAATATTAGATAGAAAGAGAGATCTAGTCGACAAGAGGAAAGAGAAACACATGATAGTTTCAGGAGAGTCTGGATCAATACCCAACAGCCTTCAAGTTTTTTCAAAAGGCTTTTTATAACATTCCAATGGGAGGCAGAAAAGACCTGCACTTTCAAGATCAAAGCACATCATACATCCAAGTGTAGACATTTCCAAACACCTGGTAAGCATTCCCATGTGGAAATCATCTCATTATGCAGCGCTGCTGGGTAAAGCAAGGTGAGATTCTCTGACCCTGGGTATTTGGGCCTACACAACCAGAAAAATGTATACAGTCCTTTAGGTACACCCACAGGAAAGGCATAGCTAGGTCATGTGGTATTTGTAGCTGTCTGAGGAAATTGCACATTGCTTTCTGTAGTTACTGCACTCCCACAACACTAAATCAGAGCTCCAGTTTGCTCTTGCTTTCACTCCTCTAGAATTTTGATAGTCTGTTTTGTGGATATTGAGGACTTTCAAAAAGCCGAGACATTGCTTGTACATAAAAAAGAATATGCCATGGCTTGCTTACATAGCCCAGTGAAAGGAATATTTCTTTCTTCAAATGGACCTGATGACATTTTCTCTCCTGATTTAAACTGCATCAGAATTGTTGCCTTTTACATAGCATGAAAAATCATGTACTAGGTAAGCTATTTGTTTGAACATTCCATAAATGTTTCCCCATATCCCTGTATCACTTTTGGTGGTAAAACACACAAGAAGCAATATTGAGAGTTTATGTGGACAGTGCTAAACAAATATTTCGATATTCAGATCTTTGATTGTGAAATTTAATAACGTTTTCATTCTACCCTCTGGAGAAATACATCTTCCTTTGACAGCCAGACTTTCTATTTTCTTGTCCATGGTATCTCATTAATATGATATCTCTTTAATATTATATGTTGTGATGCTTCATGGACTGTTTAGACAGTGAAATGGGATTCAGTCCATATTGTAAGAAATATCAAGGAAAACAACATAACCCTGAACCAAGACGATGGTTAAGAGATGCTCTAAATTTCAAAATACTGATTGTATCCCAGATACTTTCTTAGACTGTGCTAATTCTGCATCCATGTATGTGAGGTACATGCACAAGTCCTTTCAATCTCAACCTATCATCAAGTAACCAGAAGGGGGAGATAGACTCCCCAAAGGAACAAGAGCCTGCTCTCCTGAGCAGTTCTTTTTTGGGACATATATGAAGTCAGTATCATTTGCATAAGTGCTTCTTTCTACGTTCTTGCCTCTTAGAATATTATAAGAAGGTCTTTCTCTGGGCTGTGTCTTGACATACATAAACACAGGGAAAGCTGGAAGATGGTGTCCATATCTCTGCTTCTTGGACTTCTGTTCTTCTGGGTTTCAGGTATGAGATTTTAGACATGGCAAAAAGTGGAGATGTTAATTACATACAGAATTTTCTTACATCATTGGGAAGCACAGCCTAACATGGAATTTGTCTTCCTGTTTGACCCTATTGATACAATAAAATAATCTTTTTAAAAGTAGTTTAGAAGTGACTTTTATATGCAGTGATGTGATCTACTAATATTTCTCCTATGTTTTCAGCCTCCAGAGGTGACATTGTGCTGACTCAGTCTCTAGCCACCCTGTCTGTGACTCCAGGAGAAAGAGTCACCATGGCCTGCAAGGCCAGCCAGGGTATTTACACAAGCTTACACTGGTATCAGCAAAAACCAAATGAGGCTCCAAGGCTTCTCATTAAGTTGGCTTCCCAGTCTATCTCTGGGATCCCCTCCAGGTTCAGTGGCAGTGGGTCAGGGACAGATTTCACCCTCAGCATCAACAATGTAGAGCCTGAAGATGTTGCAACTTATTACTGTCAACAAAGCTACAACTGGCCTCCCACAGAAATACAGACCATAGCAAAAACCACCAGGGAAGCAGAAGTGTGAGACTGGGCTCTTTCAGCTGCTTCTGGTGGTTCCTCTACCCTCTTCAAAGTGTTTTACAGATGCAGACAGCCTTAAGATTTACACAAAAATTGAAGTGAAAAGTCCTGGCAAGCTTTCTTGCCTCTGACCTCTCTTCACTGCATTTTTACTTCAGAATACACACATAATTGAATGTTCTATTTTTCCCATATTCATTCACTTTGGTCTCAGTGAAATTTTTTTCCAGAGAGTTAAGAACCAACTTCCCACACAATTATCAAAATTAAAATAAAAATTGTTAATTATGGTTCACTTTATATTAATTATCTGACAGTGATTCATTAACTCTTGATTAGCCATAAAATATAGTTTGGAATATATTTAACCTGTTCTTTAAATTTCATGATTATCAACTATATAGATGTTCCTTAAATGAATACTATGTTGTTGACTGTGGTTCAACTACAGAATTTTTCAAAATGGAATATTTTTATAGTTGAGAGTTTCATTTATGCTTCCAATTATTCTCATCCAGCCTACTTTTTCTAAGTCCTACCAAATGTACTACTCATCCCTCACCACCCTCCCGCTTCATCTCCACATATAAATATACCTTGTACACTGAGTTCAATCGGGGTAGATGATATATTCATGGATGTAGGACCATCCACTGGAGGGAGCATTTTCAAATCATCAGAGACAACAGTCTTAGAGAAAATGTCTCTCTCACCCTTAAGAGCCATCAACTATCAATAATAGCTCATCAGCTAGTGGTGCAGGCTGAAGAGCTCCTCCCCCTCCATGCTTCAGTGTTGATTGGCTTAATCTTGTGCAGGTCTTATCCAGACAGCCAAAGCTGCTGTGAGTTCATCAAAGAAGGAGTACTGAGATGTCTGTAGACTCTGTTGTGTTCTGTTTTTCCCTCACCTTTGGAACTTACAGTGTTTCTACCCCTTTTCTATGATGGTCCCTGAACCTCACACAACTTTTTGACTTTGTAAGTTTTTGTGTTCCAAGGAAACTTTATTTGAATTTTTAATCTATTTTTTTAAAAATTGAAGTCTAGCCGGGCGTTGGTGGCGCACGCTTTTAATCCCAGCACTCGGGAGGCAGAGGCAGGCGGATCTCTGTGAGTTCGAGGCCAGCCTGGGCTACCAAGTGAGCTCCAGGAAAGGCGCAAAGCTACACAGAGAAACCCTGTCTCGAAAAACCAACAAAAAAAAAAAAAAAAAAATTGAAGTCTATTGCTAATATCAGCTCCCCCAAGGAGGAGACAGGATGTGGGTTATAGCTTAGGGCTCTAAACACAACACAGGGTCTGAATCTCAATTCTGTGCTTTCTGATGTTCTTTATCTCTGAGAAGAACAGAAAAAAATGATTCCCTGAGTTTCCTTCTCATGGAAGGTGCCAGAGAGATCTCAGAGCTTTTCTGACTATGACCCATATACTTCTGTCTTTTTTCTTTTATTAAAATAGAAAAGGGGAAATGTGGTGATATTTTCTTTTGTATTAAAATGTTATATTTTAATAAATAAAGTTGCCTAGGGGTCAGAGCTATTAACAAGCCATAGCCAGGGTCTGGCGAACAAGTAGTGATGAGGCAGTTAGGCAGTTGGGCTTACAACCAATGAGAAGGCAGAACAGAATTCTATAAAAGGGCAACCCCCCTTTTAAGCTGGGAGTCGTTGCTTCAGGGAGTGACTAGCAAACTGAAAGCAGTTAAGGCTCTTAGCTCTGACCTCTTCGGCTTTTCTCTTTACTTGGATAGTGTGTTTCTTTTTTAGCTACTAAGTTACAACTACATAACACGCACACATTTCCTTTGAAAAACATCCTGTGAATACACCTGTATGTCTTAAATAAATTCTGTACTTTTATTGGTTTTTTCATTTTTACTGAATTCTTAACTAACACAGGGTTATAGTACAGTTTCAAGCTATGATGATCTTTCACATTGGGGACAGAATCATCATCAACTGCTAAACTAGTTTCAGGAGAAACCAGGTTTCCTTGTTAAAAACAGATCTCAAGCCACATCCCTAATGTCCTGGAATAAAATATCTCCATGCTGGCTTCAGGGATGGGGTAGTGAGATTTGTACCCAAATCATAGAGTAACCCCTGTTATATGATGTTTTGTTTTTGTTCTGACAAATAAAGCTTGCCTGGAGATGAGAGGCACAGCTTGCCTCTAGTTAAGCAAAGAGATCATGCAGTGGTGGCACACACCTTTAATCCCAGCACTTGGGAGGAAGAAGATCAGGAGTACAAGCCACCCTGGACTACACGGAATTGAACCAGTCTAAAAGAGAAACAGAGACAGGTGGTGGTGGTGCATACCTTTAATCCCAGCACTAAGGAGTTGGAGACAGGAATATAAGACAGGTGGGGACTGGATCTCAGCCCCATTCAGTCTGAGGATTCATAGAGGTAAGAAGTTTGTGGCAGTTGCTCTGTTCCTCTGATTTTCAGCTTTTACTCTAATATCTGACTCTGGGATTTTATTTAATAAGACTAATTAATATCATACCTCAAAACCCATCATGTGTCAGGCCAACACTGAATTGTTATGCATGCCAGAATGTACCAGACAAAGCCATTTTTCCAAGAGTTTTCCCAGAGTGGTAGCAGGTTACAAGGTCAGCAGCACCCCTGCTGTGAACTGGGACTGAGTCCACATGAATATACGACTTCCCTCGGGTCTTTATGTCCCCTGCAGGCACTTCTGCTGCTGTGACATTAGGTGGTGACATAAGCACAGGTTTGCTTTAATTTTCTTATGGAGCTAAAACTATGCAAAAGAGGAGCTTAGCATGAAAACTGAGCCAAGTCTCTGAATAGGAGGAAAGCAACTCTTCTATTACTCTGTAAGTGACTTCTCTGAAGCTCATTTAGATGGACTAGTTACCTCATTTGTTGGACCATTTGTGTTATCCCAATTTGGAGACCAATGTTTATTATGCATCTTCACAGGAAATCTAGCGAACAAGTTTGCACACATCTCAGTGGCAGTTTTCCAAGAACCCTTTACACTCACGATCTGGAATGTGGAGACCATCTATTCTTATCACTTCTTGGGAAGGCATGGACACCAGGATAAAATATTTCTAAACAACCAATTGTATCACCCAAGTAATGAGCAAACTTTGGTGCCATTGTCTGATTTTGCCCTTCACACAAAGTAACTTATCTTGATATTAGAATCCACTTTATGCGTAAAGGTCTCACACTACTACTTCATTGGTCAAATGACAAAATATAATTAAGTTCCTGGTTTATTCTTGGTAAATTATTCATGCAGCATAGGAATAGACATTGATTGACCAGCTATAATTTACATAGACTCGCCTTACTAAGGCTTGAAGGCCCAGCAGTTATCAAGACTAAAATAATTCTGTCTTAGTGAAATATATGGATTGGAAAAAGACATAGAAAACATTTTATTGTATTTTTATTTGTCCTATATTTTATGCTCAATATGTCTTTGAGAGAAGACATATTCCATGAATATAGGAGAACAGGTACCCTATGAACATGAAAATGGTCCAACTCCGCTCAGTTAAAGTAAAGGACAAAATATTCAGAGGACAATAGAGTCCTGCCACTCCTCCATCACTGGCATCTGAAAGTTGCAGAGAAAAACCAGTTGCTCTTTAATCTTTGTGATGGAAAGTGAATCATGAGCTTTCAGGATTGAACCAAACAACCGCAACTAAAAAACAAGACATATAAACCATTTTTAAGATGGAATGTAGGAAGGGAATCTCTCACTACACTCCAAATATATCACAGCAGCAGAGGAGAAGACTGAGTCTGAAAAAGTATACTGGTCTACAGCAAAGTCTGTGGGCACATTTTCTTGCTTAGTGATTGATGTGGGAGAATCCAGATTATTGTGGGTGGGGCCACCTCTGCCTGATGGTCTTGGGTTATTCAAGAAAGCAGACAGAGCAAGCCATGGTGAGCAAGCCAGTAAGCAGCATTCCTTCATTGCCTCTTCTTCAGTTCATGCTTCCAATTCCCTGCCCTGCTTGAGTTCCTACCTTGACTTCTGTCAGTGATGAACTGACATGTAAGTCAAATAAAGCCTTACATCTCCAAAAAAAGTTTACATAAGGAGAGAGATACAAGGGAAAGAATAGGAAAGAGTTAAGGGAAAAAGTAAAAGAGACCTTGACATATTGAAGGGGTGTGTGTGTGTGTGTGTGTGTGTGTGTGTGTGTGTGTGTTCCCCTTTTTCTCTGGCTCCAGAGAATTAATCTTATTCCCTCCAATAAAAAAGTCAGTTGTGTGATCAATCCTGATTTCACACCTTCTCTTCAGTTACTGAGCTGCTGAAAGCTGGCCTTATAGCAGCATTTTTCTATCTCTTTTGTCCAATTCTGGAGTGTTAATAGGTTTTTATCTTATTATATTATGTTATCTTATATTATATTATATTATACTATACTATATTATATTATTATAGAAAGAAGCCTGTTCCTTTTCTAATAAGAGACTGAAAGGGAGTGGATCCAGATGGGAGGGAAGGTGGGGAAGGGCTGACAGGAGCAGATGAGGGGGAACCATAATCAGGATATGTTTTATGGGGAAAATCTATTTTCATTAAAGGAAAAAAGAATAAAATGATGCTGGTGGATCTCTTTCTGTATGCTGTGAATATATGTTGTTCCCATTCGTTAATAAATCATCTGCTTTCGCCTATTGCAAGGCAGCTTAGAGGCAGGTGGGAAAGGAGAGAGAGAGGAAGAAGAAAGGCAGAGCTGAGGTGCTGCCAGCCTGCCTCCTAAGGAACAAAACCAGCAGACAAGTATGCCACAAAACACATGGCAAAATATGGATTAATTAAAATGGTTTAATTTAAGATATACAAGCTATCTAGCAAGAGGCTTGCCATTGGCTATATAGTTATTAAGTTATATAAGCCTCTGTGTGTTTACTTGGGTCAGGGTGGCTACAGGATGGGCAGGACCCAGAAAAACTTCTGACTACAAATGGGGCCCAGATGTGGTGGCAAGAGTTTCCACCTAAAACCTGAAAGAACTTAAGAGGAGATTATAATCATAGCTAAGAGCACCTTCCTAGTTCATGTTACTCATGGCAGGCCTAGTACAGTGATGTGTCCCCTATCCATGGTAGGTTTGTGCCATGTGGGCTTGAGCACAGCATGGCAGATTCCTGCCACGATACAGAGAGGTGTCTCTAAGCTGCACATCGCACTGTGTGGTAGATTTAGCTATTGCTATTACAGACAAAAATAAAAATAAAAATAAAATAAAAATAAAATAAAAATAAATAAAAATAAACGGTTTATGTGCCAGCTGCATTCTTCCTGGTGTCAGTGTGGACTCCAGTGTTGGCAGGGTAAGCGTGACTCTCCTGAGTACCTCTACCATGTGGTGAAGCTGAGGTAGGTTTAGACAGAAGCCAGGGCTTCAGCTTCATCCTTAGTCATGCTGCAGTTTGCAATGATCAGAGGATTATAGATACCCAAAAGACAAAATCAGATGGAATAAAACTGTAAACAGTTTACATTGTGTGTAAAATGGTACATAGGCTTGAGAGAGAGAAGAGAAAAGATATAGATAGCCATAAAAATAAAAGTCTTAAAAATAAAATAATATATAAAAATATAATAAGCCACATAAAGATGGATATTACACAAGAAAATCTGAATTATGTTGTCTTTGGGATTTTTAAGTGCAGAAAGACATTTGATTGAAAAGGCTGCTAAGTTAAACCTATATGTATATATTAAAGGTGTCTTGATTTTAAAACTTGGATTTAAGATTATGTTGCTTTGGAAAGGAGGCTCTTTTTTTGTTTCCACAGGAAGCAAGAGGCTATAGATTCATTCCAGGTTAACATGGACCAGATTTGATCAAGCAAGACCTCCTGAACTTTAACACTTATGCAGATGATGGTATTTATCAACCTAAGTTATAGCCAGTCTTCCAGGACTTGAACATTACCCCGAATTTTCTCAGGATCCCCATAAGTGTGCCAGTGCCCCTGATCAGCAGGAAGTAATATGAAAAACTATGCCCAAATTCCAAAAATATTGTTTATAAATGTTTATTTTTATTTAAAGGGGTTTGATTAAAATGTCATCTTCTTCTAAAGAAAAAAAGGGGATATAGATATTATAGGATAAAAGGGATAGATTAGTTAATCTACTTTTAAAGAGCAACAACTTCTTTGAATGTTTTACATTGCTATTGATTTTAGTTTATTACAAATTTAAAGTTAATTTTGTTACATTGTGTATATATTTTTCTACTCTTGTTTAAGGTATTATATTTGTACAGCTCATAATTGCAATATATAATTAAGAAATACAGATTAATAGTCATCTAGGATAATTAAACTTATAGTCATTTTAGTTAAGTTTTCTAGGTATACATAGATATATTTCAATTAGGTAGGCAATTGTCAAACACTCCCAAGACCTACTGAATGGCATTTCAGTGGCATTTAAAATGTTTTAAAAACTTAGACTTTCTGGACAGTGAGACACATCTGCTCAGGGCAGCACTGATTTACTTCAAAGAGGAAGATGAGCATTGAAGACACTCCATATGGAGTTTGCTTTCCCTACGGCAAAAGTTAGCCATTTGGGCAAAAATCTGTTCTTGCCTAGACTGCTTGACAAAATGTTATAACGACTAGATGTGCAGGACCCATGGAAAAATTACCACTGAACTTTGCCAAAACAGGACAAGATGGTCTTTCAGGATTCTGCTTCACAGAGGAGACTGCCAGACATTCTACAGGACACAGGGAAAAGTGACTGAGAGACTATAGACCTATAGGCTGAAGATGGATGCCCCATCATTACAGAGGAACTTTGGGTGACTATCGAGGCAGCCAGCTATCTCTCTCATTCTAGATTTTTGGAAGTTGCTTACAATGTTCTTCTTGTTTACTTATGTAATATTATATCCTTCTGGGGTCTTTGATGTAGTTGAAGACTAAATAGTTGTAGTTATAATTCTCCTTGGTTATCATAAAATATAAATTAGATATGAAACTTTAGACTTACAACTATAGAACAGATGATAAAATATTTTCTTTAATTTTCCGATAAACATACTAGATATTGTAACTGAAATTCTTTCTTGATACCTGTTTGGTATATATAGATTGAAAAGAGGAAGTGCTAGGGGATATCTTTTCTGTCCGCTGTGAATATATGTTGTTCCCATTGGTTAATAAATAAGCTGGTTTGGCCTATGATAAGGCAGTTTAGAGGCAGGCAGGAAAGGAGAGAAAGAGGAAGAAGAAAGGCAGAGCCGAGGTGATGCCAGCCTTCCACCCAAGGAACAACATGCCAGCTGACCAGCAAGCCACAGATCACATGGCAGAACATGGATTAATAGAAATGGGTTAATTTAAGATATACAAGCTAGTTAGTAAGAGGCCTGCCATAGGCCATGAAGTTATTAAGCCATGTGTGTTTAATTGGGTCTGAGCAGCTGCAGGACTGGGCAGGACACAGAAAAACTTCCAACTACAAAGTGAGGCATTATCTGTGATACTTTAGTTTATCCATGTATGACTGTATTTTGATGCTTTTTGGTGTCAGCTTAAACCCTGATATTCTGTTTAAGTTGTTTTACATTACAATCTTGTGTACTGATAGTTAATGGAAAGTGTGGTTAATAACAAACTTTGGTTCCTTCTATTGAATGCCTGCATAATGCTAGTCATCAGATATTCCAATATAACAAATGACTCATTGACCTAAATATGTTCATCAAGTATGATTTACTAGTATAATTTATTTTCCTTTTCTGGATAGTGAAATATCTTTTTAATTTTTTTATTAATAATTTTTTTATTCTTTCTCAGCCAATTTAATTTGTATTGGTGTCTATCCTAATTGTCATCATAGAACCTACATCCAGTGACTGATGGAAACAGAGGCAGAGACTCATAGCCAAGCACTTGGCCAAGATTCTGGAGTTCAGTTGAAGAGAGGGAGGGAGGATTATAGAAGGAATGATGGGGGTCAGGATTATGAGGGGAAAAAACACAGAGATAGCAACCCAAGCTAGTGGGATCTCATGGACTCTGGACTGACAGCTGGGTAGCCTACATTGGACCACACTAGGCCCTCTGAATGTGGGTAAAAGCTGCGTGGTTTAATGTATTTGTGGGTTCCCTGAAAATGGGACCAGGATTTATTCCAGGTACACAAACTGGCTTTTTAGAGCCCATTACCTATGGTGTAATGCCTTACTCAGCCTTGATGCAAGGGGGAGGGTCTATGTCCAGCCCCAACTTGGTATACCAGCTTGTGTTGACTACCCAAGGGAGGTCTTACTCTCTATGAGGAGGAGGTGGAGGTGGGTTGTGGGGAGGTGGGGTGGGGAGCAGGAGAAGGGGAAGGAGGGAGGAACCAGGGTTGGTATGTAAAAGGAAAGAAAAAAATTTTAAATAAAAAAATTACAAAAAAAGAATTTTTTTATTCATTTGACATACCAACCACAGACTCCCTTCTCTTCCTTCCTCCAGTCCTCACAGGCTTCCCCCCAACCCACCCCCTTATTCCCTCCTCCAACAATTCCCTCCTCCCTGCACACCTCTTTCTCAGATTCTCACAACAACAACAAACATTTCTTCTCAAAGTATCCCCCCATTTTAATTTCCTGTTGCATGTGTGGTATAATGTGCCCTCCCAAAGACCTCCCCTATCTGAAGATCCTTTTCTAGCTCTTCACATGTAGGTGTAGTCAAAGTTAAACAGATAGATGGAAAAAACTGATGGTATGATTTACATATGAGGGAGTAATGTGTCACTTATCATTCTGGGACTGGAGTGATTCAGTTAATATAATTTTCTCAGTTCTGTCCATTTTCTCAAAAGTTTCATAATTTCATGTTTCTCAATAGCTGAAAAAAATTCCATTGCACAAATGAACAACATTATATTTATCCATTTATCTTTTGAACATCTAAGTTTATTCCATTTCTTGGCTATTGTGAATAGACCAGTAAAATGCATGGATGTGCATTTATATATGTCATAGGCTATAAAGGCCTTTAGGTACACCCACATGAAAGTCATGTGGTATTTGTAGCTGTCTGGGACATTTTCACATTGGTTTCTATAGTTATTGCACTCCCACAACACTGAATCAGGGCACTCATTTCCTCCAACTTTCTTCCTCTAGAATCTTGATAGTCTATTTTGTGGATATTGAGGACTTTGAAAGAGCTTAGACATTGTTTGTACATGAAAAAATATGTAATGGCTTGCTTACATAGCCCAAGTGAAAGGAATACTCCTTTCTTCAACAGGATCTGGTGAAATTTTCTCTTCTGATTTAAACTGCATCAGAATTGCTGCCTTTTATGTACCATGAAAAATCATGTACTAGGTAAGCTATTTGATCATTCCATAAATGTTTTCCCGTAACTCTGTATCACTCTTGGTGGTAAAACACACAAGAAGAAATATTGGAGCTTATCTGGTCAGTGCTAAACAAATATTTTGATATCCTGACTTTTGAAATTGTTCTCAACTGTGGCAGATTATGAACTTCAATGAGGTTTTCATTCCACCCTCTAGAGAAATACATCTTCCTATGACATCCAGACTTTCTATTTTCTTGTCCATGATAGCTCATTAATATGATATCTCTTTAGTATTATATGTTGTGTTGCTTCATGGACTCTTTAGACAGTAAAATGGGATCCAGCCCATATTGTTAGAAACATCAAGGAAAACAACATAACCCTGAACCAAGAGGATGGTTAAGAGATGCTCTTAATTTCAAACTACTGAGTGTATCCCAGACACTGTCTTAGACTGTGCTAATTTTGCATCCATGTATGTCAGATACATGCACAAGACTCTTTCAGATCTCAACATCTCTTCAGGTAGCCAGAAGGGGGAGATAGACTCCCCAGAGGCACAATAGCTTGCTCTCCTGAGCAGTTCTTTATTGGGAAATATACAAAGTCAGTATCATTTGCATAAGTGCTTCTTCCTTCTAGTGTTCCTGCCTCTTAGAATATTATAAAAAGGTCTTTCTCTAGGCTGTCATGACACACATAAACACAGGGAAAGCTGGAAGATGGTGTCCACATCTCAGCTCCTTGGGCTTCTGTTCTTTTGGGTTTCAGGTATGAGATTTTAGACATGGCAAAAAGTGGAGATGTTAATTACGTACAGAATTTTCTTACAAATAAGAAGCCCAGGATCACATGGCAATTGACTTCCTGTTGAAAGATATTGATACAAATATAATCTTATCTTTTTTAAAAGTAGTTTAGAAGTGACTTTTAAATGCAATGTTGTGATCTACTAATATTTCTCCTATGTTTTCAGCCTCCAGAGGTGACATTGTGCTAACTCAGTCTCCAGCCACCTTGTCTGTGACTCCAGGAGAAAGAGTCACCATGGCCTGCAAGGCCAGCCAGGGTATTAGCACAAACTTACACTGGTATCAGCAAAAACCAAATGAGGCTCCAAGGCTTCTCATCAAGTTTGTTTCCCAGTCTGTGTCTAGGATCCCCTCCAGGTTCAGTGGCAGTGGGTCAGGGACAGATTTCACCCTCAGCATCAACAATGTGGAGCCTGAAGATGTTGCAACTTATTACTGTCAACACACTAGCATCTGGCCTGCCACAGTGATACAGACCATAGCAAAAACCCCCAGGAAAGCAGAAGTGTGAGGCTGAGCACCTTCAGCTGCTTCTGGTGGTGCCTCCATCTTCTTCAAAGTGTTTTACAAATACAGACAGCCTTGAGATTTACATGGAAAATTGGAGTGAAGAAGCTTTCTTGCCTCTGACCTCTCTTCACTCCATTTTAGCTCCACAATACATACTTTACAATGGCTGTATTGTTGTAATCAGTCAATCTTCCTACAATATAGTACAATCAAGAGAATATCTCAGCCTAGATGTACAGAGGAAATGATTACTCAAAGCTCTTATAATTGTTGGAAATGCATATAAGTCATTGTCTGAACTTACAGCCTATAGTGTACTTCTGACCCCATGGATATGAGAGCTGAGACTCATTGTTTCATGTCCAGTTGCTAATTTCCCTATGCATATTTTAGAGTAAGTAAACAACTCTTGAATATAAAGTATTTTTCATGTTTAAGAATTTATGTGAACTGTATGATATAGTTTGATAAAAATCACTACTCTTGATGAGTAGTTACAGTTGCTATTTAATACAACCAAAAAAAGTGAAATTGGGAACAGTAAAAGTATGCCTGGCAACCTAAGTTTCCATTGAGTCCTGGACTTATGTTCCAATTATCATGAGTTCAAATGAGTAGCAAAATGAAGTTTCTTTTACAAACAATGAAATCATGGGGAATATACCAATTTTTCTATTCCCCTTTAACACTACAGAATTTAAAGGAGATAGATGAAGCTCTGGGTGTTCAGCATTTCATTAGAAAAATATCAGTGAAATGTTTGTAGGTGCATGGACGAGGCTTGGGAAAGGAGAATTACTATAGAAATATTTTAGCTAAGTATGAAAGGAAATCTGAATAGTTTCTTGCTATTTCTGCAAATGGAAGGAGCATTACAAAAAAAGAATCTTCATGCCTAAAGTGAGAGGGCTTTCATAAAGGGTTGGGTATAATAATAGGGTAGAGATAACCAGTAAAAAGGTAATTCTGTAAACATGATTAAGAATTTAAAATTTGGTGAAGTGTGTTGGTTCATGTTTCTAAACCCAGCACTTAGAATCCCGAGGTAGAAGGATCTCCAAGAATTCAAGGCCAGCTTGGTCAACACAGCAAGACCCAGGTCAGTCAAGTCTATATAGTGAGATCCTGTCTCAAAAAGCAAAACCAAGCCGGGCGTTGGTGGCGCACGTCTTTAATCCCAGCACTCGGGAGGCAGAGCCAGGCGGATCTCTGTGAG
>CABHPH010045608.1:0-11278 GCA_902168325.1 Peromyscus nudipes | reverse complement strand
AGATAAAAATAATTTAAAAATCAGTTGGTTGGACACTTTCATTTCTTGCACTAATAAAAATCTGAGAATAACTTCGATGTGTGTGTGTGTGTGTGTGTGTGTGTGTGTGTGTGTGTGTGTGTGTGTGTGTCTGTGTGTGTGTGTGTGTGTGTGTGTGTGTGTGTGTGTGTGTGTGTGTGTGTGTGTGTGTGTGTGTGTGTGTGTGTGTGTGTGATGTGTCTGTGTAAGAAGGTCTTCACAGGTAGGACTGAAGACCCCAGGAGCTGATTGTAACTTCCTCCTCTATCATTCTTCAGTTTTACTTTTGGGATAGGATCTCCTGCTGAATGTGAAATTTTCCATTTGGCTAGAATAACTCATCAGAGAACCACATTGATCTGCTTGTTTCTTTGCCTGAGTGCTGGAGTTATAGACCAGTGTGTTTTAACCTGAGATTGATTGATTGATTGATTGATTGATTGATTGATTGATTTACTTTTGGTTTTTTGAGACAGGGCTTCCCAGTGTAGTTTTGGTGCCTGTCCTGGATCTCATGCTGTAGACAAGGCTGGCCTCGAACTCACAGAGATCTGCATGACTCTGCCTCCTGAGTGCAAGGATCAAAGGCGTCCACCAACATTGCCTGGCTAAACCTGAGTTTTATGATAGTATTCAGAATTGGAACTGGGGGTCTCATTTTTTCATGGCAAATACCTTTCAGAAATACATCCCTGATCTTGAAAATAATTTACTAAAAATAAAATAGAAAAACAGTCTTGACTCTTAGGACCATTCCTTTGAGGTTAATGTGTTTGAAGAGAAAAAAACAAAAAAATTCATTTATTTATGTCCAATTTCTGGTTTATGCATCAATTAGTGATATATGACCCATAGTCTAGGCATTTTGAATACCTTCCAATCATGACACTATATATACTTTTACTATATTTTCAAAAATTTTTACATATGTTTATATTTGGAGAGAATGAATACCACAAATAAGAGATTTTATCCAATGTGAAAAATTGTAGTTTAGGATGTGAGGTTTTTGTGTTTGATTCAATGGTTATGCAAACACATCAGATTTACATACCTGGTACCTTTTATTCAGGGAACACTTTGTGAAATATATTTAGACTATGTAACATGATCTCATAAACCTGAATGTCAAGAAAGAATGATGAGATAATTTATATAATTTTATAGTTTCTGTATGTGGAGAGAATGTGCATATATCTGTGTGATTCTTTTCATGTGTTTATAAAATTTACTTTTCTCTGCAAATTGAGATGGTTTTTCTATATCTTGAAATTTCAAGTTCTCATAATTTGCTTTTGTATCTTAACAATTTTGATAATTTCATATACATATAAAGTGAGTTGTGGCTATTTTTATACCCTATTACTCCTTCTTGTCCTCCCTCTTACCTGCTTAAACACTTCTCCATGCCAACAATACCTCTTTGATAATAAAATGAATTCATTTGTGGTTCCTAGTCTGGGCATGTCGGGAGATTATTTACTGGTATATGGCCTCATAAGTGGTAAATCACTGAAAAACTTATTACCCTTATCACACACCCATTTCTGTCCATAGTCCTTCAGGGTCACATTCCATCCTCTCCTATGAATAATGAAATGGTTACAGGCCCAACCTTTTCTTTTCTGTAGCCTGGAAAATTTGCTAAAATTTAGCCAGCATTTAATTAATGCCTTAATGAATGAATAAATGATTTGAATGAACAAGGGACTCTCTAATCACAAGAAGGCATGTGACCATTGGAAACAGTTTTATGGAAATAAAACATGATTTGACTAAACTATTAGATGTAGAAGCAGCATTGTTCACACTCTAATCAGAAAATAACTCGGGGTAAAAAGATAATTGGTAGATTTTTTATCTAATATAATTTGGGTTTTTCTGGTAGAGAAAATCTATTGACTAGCTTCTTTAGACAGGCAATACATGTGACAGCTGTATCACCTGAAGCAGAGGGGTTTATGTTCAGAATTATATCACTGTGGGAGGGAAATCTGTATGGGGCTTACAATAATAAACTCCCAAGTACTCAGGCTTCACACTGGTGATTTTCAGTGTGAAATCTGTCCCTGACTCACTGCCAATATGCCTATCTAGCATCCAGGAAATCTACTGGAAAATCTGTTGATCAGGCCCTGTATATCCTGGCATGAATCCCACAGGAACCAAGACAAATAGTTTATTGCATTACTATATTTAAGATTCTGACTGGATCTGCAGGAGGTGGAAACTGGCTCTCCAAGGTTTATAGGATGGGACAGTGAAGTCTGGGTCATTATAACATCTCCACTGATACCTGAAATAAAGGAAGACATACAAGTTCACTAACAACCATTACAGGTGAATTTTTATCTCATTCTTTGTGTTATTTATCTCAAGTAGCAATTTTATTCTTGGTAGGCAACTGTAGTCTGTACTCTACAGTTCCCATTGCCAAAAAGAACAAATAATTTAAAGAAGCTAAATTCCTTCTATGTGTAATCTGCACATTCCCCCTTTAATCTGTGTTAGAATTTATACCAGAGTTCAACTGGTTGCCCCTTCTCTAAAGTTCCCAACTTTCAGAAAAGATAAATACATGATGTCCAGTTTGTGTTGCCCATAAACTCATTGGAGTATGATCAGACTCTCAATGAACAATCCCTTCAAGAAAACTGAAACCCACACCACCCCCTGCCAGTAGCCACCAACTGTAAAGAACTATACTTTATCATAATTTTTAAGGATTTTCTTCAATAGCTTCCTGTCTGAACTGGTTTTTTTGTGGGGGGTAGAGTAGGGCAGACCATGTCATAGTAACCTTCAATGTCTCTCATTATCAGTTATGAGTCTGCAGTCATTGGTAACACTGCAAAGAAGCTTCCTTTCCCATAGCAACTGGATGCAGCACAGACCATGGACTTCCACATGGTTTCTGCTGCAGCATGGACCAAGGGAATTAACATATCATCCAGCAGCAGCATAGACCACAGAAGTCTTTCCAGGAAGCATAATCCACAAAATGAACTGTTATACTTCTAGTATATGTTGTTGCTCAATGTGAGGGTGATCATATGATTGGGCAGCTCAGCATTTGTGAGCAATATCAGAGAGATTTCCAGGCTTCTGTGCCCCATGCTGCCCTATGCACCAGCCACCATGATGGCACCCTGCCATGACCATTAGTTTTGCAGCCCTTGAGGAGGTTTTCTGCCTTCTTCTCTTTCACTTAGCTGGGATGAGCAGTGTAGTCAAAATTAAACAGAAAAATGAAAAAAATTGATGATATGATTTAGGAATGAGTAATATGCCACTTAATCATTCTGGGACTGGACTGATTCAGTCAATATAATTTTTCCAGTTCCATCCATTTTCTCAAAACTTTCATAATTTCATGGTTTTTTTATATCTGCACAAAATTCCCTTGCACAAATGTACAACATTTTTTTATCCATTTATCTGGTTGTGAACACCTAAGTTCATTTAATTTCCTAGCTATTGTGAATACACCAGCTGTGGGGATCCGAAAGAGTCCTTCTTCCACATTTTCCACCTATTCTAGGGTTCTTAGGAGGAGGAGAGAATGATTAGAAAATATTAGATAGAAAGACCTAGTTTATAAGAGGAAAGACAGAAAGCATATTGTTGGTGTGTATTGATCCAGTCCCTCCTGAAGCTATCCTGTGTTTCTATGGTAATATCATATATTAAGATAAAAAGGAATAACACTCCAGAATTGGACAAAAGAAATAGGAGGAAAAGTGTTGCTGTAGGGCCAGCTTTCAGCATCTCAGGAACTGAAGAGGAAGTGGGAGTCAGGATTGATCACACAACTGACTTTTTTATCTGAGGGAGTAAAACTTAATTCTCTGGTGCCAGAGAAATAGGGAAAAGCACACACCCATACACGTCTTCAACATGTCAAGCAAGTGTTGTGACCCTCGCAGCTGGAGCATGAAATCTGGCGAGGGATGCCGAGGTTGAACAGTACTCAAGACACCCAGTCTCAGTTCATCAGGGAAGCTCTCTTTATTTTTTTTTTTATTTTTTTAATTTATTTTATTTTATTTTACAATATAATTCAACTGACCCTGAATAATTTGGACCTCTACAACCAGCAAATGCATGTATGTGCATTTACATCTGTCATAGGCTATAGAGTTCTTTAGGTACACCCACAGGAAAAGAATAGCTAGGTCATGTGGTATTTGTAGCTGTCTGAGGAAATTGCACATTGCTTTCTGTAGTTACTGCACTCCCACAACACAGAATCAGGGTTCCCCTTTCCTCCTACTTTCTTCCTCTAGACTCTTGATATTCTGTTTTGTGGATATTGAGGACTTTCAAAAAGCTTAGACATTGTTTGTACATAAAAAATATGCTATGGCTTGCTTACATAGCCCAAGTGAAAGGAATACTTTTTTCTTCAAATGGACCTGGTGAAATTTTCTCTCCTGATTTAAACTACATAAGAATTGTTGCCTTTTACATAGCATGAAAAATCATGTACTAGGTAATCTATTTGTTTGAACATTCCATATTTGTTTCCCTGTATCACTTTTGGTGGTAAAACACACAAGAAGCAATATTCAGATCTGGACAGAGCTAAACAAAAAAATTTGATATCTCAACCTTTGAAATTCTTCTCAGCTGTGGCAGAATGTAAACTTTAATAAAGTTTTCATTCCACCCTCTGGAGAAATACATCTTCCTAGGACATCCAGACTTTATATTTTATGGTCCAAGATGTCTCATTAATGTGATATCTCTTTAGTAATATATGTTGTGATGCTTCATGGACTGTTTATAGAGTGAAATCAAATTCAGCCCATATTGTAAGAAACATCAAGGAAAATAACACAACCCTGAACCAAGATGATGGTTAAGAGATGCTCTTAATTTCAAACTACTGACTGTATCCCAGACACTGTCTTAGACTGTGCTAATTTTGTATCCATGTATGTGAGATACATGCACGTCTCTTTCAAATCTCAACATCTCATCAGGTAGCCAGAAGGGGGATACAGACTCCCCAAAGGCACAAGAGCTTGCTCTCCTGAGCAGTACTTTATTGGTACATATATCAAGTCAGTATCATTTGCATAAGTGCTTCTTCCTTCTAGTGTTCCTGCCTCTTAGATTATTATAAGAAGTTCTTTCTCTGGGCTGTGTCATGACACACATAAACACGGGGAAAGCTGGAAGATGGTGTCCACATCTCAGCTCCTTGGGCTTCTGTTCTTTTGGATTTCAGGTATGAGATTTTAGACATGGCAAAAATGGAGGTATTAATTGCATATAGAATTTTCTTACAAATTACCAAGCATAGCCTCACATAGAATTTGTCTTCCTGTTTGACCCTATTGATACAATAAAATAATCTTTTTAAAAGTTGTTTTGAAGTTACTTTCATTTGCAATGTTGTGATCTACTAATATTTCTCCTATGTTTTCAGCCTCCAGAGGTGACATTGTGCTGACTCAGTCTCCAGCCACCCTGTCTGTGACTCCAGGAGAAAGAGTCACCATGTCCTGCAAGGCCAGCCAGGGTATTGGCACAAGCTTACACTGGTATCAGCAAAAACCAAATGAGGCTCCAAGGCTTCTCATCAAGTATGCTTCCCAGTCCATCTCTGGGATCCCCTCTAGGTTCAGTGGCAGTGGGTCAGGGACAGATTTCACCCTCAGCATCAACAATGTGGAGCCTGAAGATGTTGCAACTTATTACTGTCAAAAGAGCGGCAGCTTCCCTCCCACAGTGATACAGACCATAGCAAAAACCACCAGGAAAGCAGAAGTGTGAGGCTGGGCTCTTTCAGCTGATTCTAGTGGTTCCTCTACCTTCTTCAAAGTATTTTACCGATGTAGATAGCCTTGATATTTACCCAGACAATTGAAGTGCAGAGGCCTAGAAAGCTCCCTTGCCTCTGACCTCTCTTCACTCCATTTTAGCTTCCTAACACATACATAATTAAACGTTATATTTTTCCTGTATTAATTCACTTTACTTCTCTGTGAAGATTGTCAGTGGTGTTAAGAACCAACATCCTACACAACTGTCAAAATTAACACAAAAATTGTTAATTATGGTTCACTTTGTATTAATTATCTGACAGTAATTCATTAATGTTTGATTAGTCATAAAAGTATAACTTGGAATATATTTAACCTGTTCTTTAAATTTCATGATTATCAGGCTATACAGATACACACATATCAGATATTCCTTAAATGACTATTATCCTGTTTACTGTGGTTCAACAAAGAATTTTTCAAAATGGAATATTTTTATAATTGAGAATTACATTTATTTTTATGCTTCCAACTATTCTCATACCCATTACTCTTCTTCTAACTCCTACCAAATCTACTACTCATGCCTCACCACCCTCCCACTTCATCTCCACATGTAAATATACCTTGCTTACTTAGTTCAATGTGGGTGGGTGATATATGCATGGATTTAGGAACATACACTGGAGGGAGCATTTTCAAGTCATTAGAGACAACAGTCTTAGAGAAAAATCTTTCTCTCACCCTTAGAAGCCATCAGTTATCATTAATAGCTCATCACCTCCTGGTGCAGGCTGATGAGCTCCTCCCCCTCCATGCTTCAGTGTTGATTGTCTTAATCTTGTGCAGATCATATCCAGACAGCCATAGCTGTTGTGAGTTCCTCAAAGAAGGAATACCGAGATGTCTGTAGACTCTGTTGTGTTCTGTGTTTCCCTCAGCTGTGGAACTTACAGTGTTTCTACCCCTTTTCTATGGTGCTCCCTGAACCTTAGACAACTTTTTGACTTTGTAAGCTTTTGTGTTCCATAGAAATCTTATTTGAATTTTTAATCTATTTTTTTAAAATATTAAGTCTGTTGTTAATATCAGCTCCCCCATATTAATTATCTGACAGTGATTCATTAAGTCTTGATTAGCCATAAAAACATAGTTTGGAATATATTTAATCTGTTCTTTAAATTTCATGATTATCAAGCTGTATAGATATATACATATCAGATGTTCCTTAAATGACTACTATCCTGTTTACTGTGGTTCACCTATAGACTGAGTCCACATGAATATATGACTTTCCTCAGGTCTGTTTTGTCAACCTTTAAGCACTTCTGCTGCTTTGACATTAGGTGGTGACATAAGCACAGGTTTGCTTTAATTTTCTTATAGAGCTAAAACTATGCAAAAGAGGAGCTTAGCGTGAAAACTGTGCCAAGTCTGTGAATGGCATAGTCTCATCCATAACTCTGTGACTGCTCAGAAACTCATTTAGATGGACTGGTTACCGCATTTGTTGGTCCATTTGTATCATCCAATTTGGAGGCCAATGTTTATTATGCATCATCACAGGAAATCTATGGAACAAGGTTGCACATAGCTTAGTAATAGTTTTCCAAGAATTTTTACACTCATGATCTCAAATGTGGAGACCACCCACTCCTATCACTTCCATGAAGGCTGGAGTTTTCTCCAGTCCCGACTGGGGCCCGTTGTGACTCAGACCCAAATAAACACACAGATGATTGCATTAATTAAAACTGTATGTGCTAACGGCTCAGGCTTCTTGCTAACTAGATCTTACATCTTAAATTAACCCATTTCTATAAATCTATACCTTTCCACGTGTCTCATGGCTTACTGGTATCTTAACATCTTGCTTCCTCTGTGTCTAGCTGGTGACTCCTGTTTCAGCCTTCCTGTTCCCAGAATTTTCTTATCTGCTTTTCCAGCCTATACTTCCTGCCTGGCCACTGGCCAATCAGCATTTTATTTATTAACCAATAAGAGCAACACATTGACAGCACACAGAGTGATATCCACAGCACTTCCACTTTTCTTTTTTTTTCAAAAAGGAAAGTTTTAACTTTAACATAGTAAAATTACATATAACAAAACAATTATGGAGTAAGAATTATAGTTATAATATCTAGTCTATTTGTATTTGGCAAAATTAAAGAAGATATCTATCCTATATTTATGAGTCTAAGATTTCATATCTAACTTATCTTTTATCATAACTAAGGAAATTATAACTATCTAGTTTTCAACTACATCAAAAACCCCAGAAGTATATACTATTACCTAAATAAACAGGAAGTATATTATAAGCAACTTCCAAAAATCTAGATTGACAGAGACAGCTGGCTGCCTGGGCAGTCATCCAAAGTTCCTCTGTAAAGTTGGGGCATCTGTCTTCAGCCCACAGGCCTAGAGTCTCTCAATCATTTTTTTCTGTGTCATGTAGAATGTCTGGCAGTTTGTTTTGTGAAGCAGGAACCTGAAGGACCATTTTGTCTTGCAAAGTTCAGTGGTCACCTTTCTATGGGTCCTGCATGTCCAGTCGATACAACATTTTGTCAAGCAATCCAGGCAAGAACAGTTGTTTACCCAAATGGCTATTTTTGCCAAGGAGAAGATAAACTCCATATAGAGTGTCTTCAATGCCAATCCTCCTCTCTAAAGTAAATCGGTGCTGCCAGGAGCAGACATCCAGAAAGTCTAAGTTTTTAAAACATTTTAAATGCCATATTCTGTAGGCCTTTGAAGTGTTTGAAGATTACCTACCTAATTGAATTATATCTATGTATGCCTAGAAAACAACGTAACTGTAAGTTTGAGTATCATAGAAGACTAATATTAATCTGTATTTCTAATTATTCATTACAATCTAAATGAGTTACATAAACAATACCTCAAATGAGAGTAGAAAAAATATATATACAGTATAACAAAATTAAGTTTAAAGTTGTATCAATAAACTAAAATTCATAGCAATGTAAAACATTTCTAAACAAGTAGTTGCTCTTTAAAAGTAGGTTCATTAATCTACCCTTTCATCCTATTATATCTATACTATCTTTTTTCTGTTTTAGAAAGGGATTGTATTTATAATTAACCTGCTTTAAATAAAAATAAACATTAATAAACAATATTTTGGGAATTTGGGTGTAGCTTCTCATACTACTTCCTGCTGGATGAGAGCACTATATTCTTATGGGGATCCTGACAAAAATAAGAATTATGGTCAAGCCCTGACTGGAGTAGTCTGTGAGGCTGCAATGTCTCAGCCAGTTGCCTTGAAACTGTTCTGGATGTTGGATCATCTAGGCCTTGTTGTCATTGGAGAACTTTCAGGAGGTCTTGGCTGGTCAAACCTGATATATCTTAATCTGGAACAAATCCATAGCCTCTTGCTTTCTGTGGAAACAAAAGTAAAGCCTCCTTTCCAAAGCAACATATCTTTAGATCCAAATTTTGAAGTCAAGGTACCTTTAAAATGTACATATTGGTTTTACTGAGCTTTACAATCAAAGGTCTTTCTGCATTTAAAAATATCAAAGACAACACAATCCAGATTCTCTGTGTGATATCCATCTTTATGTGGCTTATTTTTTATATTACTTTGACTTTCTCTTTAAAGACTTCATTTTTTAAAACTATCTATATCGCTTCTGGACAAGAGGTCAGTGTACTGGCTCTGACTAGATCCCATCCCTGGGCACCAGCCACTCCGGGGAAGACCTGCCCAAATTGGCCCCAGGTTCTGGCCACCAGGCAGATTCCCTTCTAGCCCTACCGGGAAGGCTCCCATTCTCCAAGACCCCCAGCAGGCCCTGCAATCTCCACACCCTGCCCCCATGCCCATCCGCCCGAGACCCCAGCCACTTCCTGAGACTTAGAGACCAGCCCCCAGCTCCCATTCTCCCCTGGACTTCCCTTCTGGACAAGAGCTCCCATCCTGCCCTGGACTTCCCTTCTGGACAAGAACTCCCATCCTGCCCTGGACTTCCCTTCTGGACAAGAACTCCCATCCTGCCCCGGAGTTCCCATTTGGACAAGAGAGCTCCCATCTGGACAAGAGAGAGAGACTTCCTGAATCTGTCAGCTCTGTCTGGACCAAATGAGCTGAGAAGACCAAGAACGAACCACAAGGAGATGGGCAGATGTCAAGGCAGAAGTACATACAACAAAATGAAGAGCAATACAGCATCACCAGAACCTAGCCCTCCTCCAACATCTAGACGTGAATATCAAAAATTGGAAGAAGCAGAAGAAAACAACTTTATGAATAACATCATGAAGAAGGTAGAGGCTTATATAGAGGAAAAAACAAAAAAAAAATGGGAAGAACGCTATAAAAAACTAGAGGAGAAGACCCCCGCCACTTCCTGAGACTTAGAGACCGGCCTCCAGCTCCCATCCTGCCACGGACTTCCCTTCTGGACAAAGGTGAGTGACCGCCCTCACCTTAGATCCCGTCCCTGGGCACCAGCCACCCCTGAGAAGACCTGCCCACCTTGGCCCCAGGTTCTGGCCAGCGGGCAGGCTCCCTTCTACCCCCACCCCTACAAGAAAGGCTCCCCTTTTCCAAGATCCCCTGCAGTCTCCAAGCCCTGCCACCAAGTCCATCAACCCTGGGGACCCCTGCCACTTTCTGAGACTTAGAGACTGACCCCCAGCTCCCATCCTGCCCCAGACATCCCTTCTGGACAAAGGTGAGTGCCCGCCCTCACCCTAGATCCCGTCCCTGGGCACCAGCCACCCCTGGGAAGACCTGCCCACCTTGGCCCCAGGTCCTGGCCAGCGGGCAGGCTCCCTTCTACCCCCACCCCTACTGGGAAGGCCCCCCTTCTCCAAGATCCCCTGCAGACCCTGCAGTCTCCAAGCCCTGCCCCCAAGCCCATCATCCCCAGAGACCCCCGCCAATTCCTGAGACTTAGACACTGGCCCCCAGCTCCCATCCTGCCCCGGACATCCCTTCTAGACAAAGAGCTGCCATCTTGCCTCAGACTTCCCATCTGGACAATAGCTCCCATCCTGCTTCGGCCTTCCCATCTGGACAACAGCTCCCAACCTGCCTCGCACTTCCCATTTGGACAAGAGATTCCCATCTGGACAAGAGAGAGAGACTTCCCGAATCTGTCAGCTCTTTCTGCAACAAGTGTGCTGATAAGACCAAGATCCAACACAAGGAGATGGGCAGACGTCAAGGCAGAAGTACATACAACAAAATGAAGAGCAATACAGCATCACCAGAACCTAGCCCTCCTCCAACATCTAGAGCTGATCACCAATAATTGGAAGAAGCAGAAGAAAACAGCCTTATGAATAGCATCATGAAGAAGGTAGAGGCTTATATAGAAGAACAGACAAAAAAATGGCAAGAACGCTGTAAAAACCTAGAGGAAAGGACAATTAAATTAGAAGAAAACAATAAAGTCCTGGAAGAAAACAGTAAAGCACTGAAAGAAAGCCATGAAAAAGCAATGAAA